>JAQGBY010000913.1:0-34992 GCA_034698785.1 Mycogona germanica
GACAATTGGACAGACTATGCCTGTCATGCATATACAGAGGAGCGGCAACATAGACACAACACCCGGTATTAGGCCTAATGTCCCTCCCCCTCCACTATACTCATGTATGTGCATGTGTATGGACACGTCGCGCGGAACAGGCGACGGCGAAATGAATAATTAGTGTGCGTGCGTACGGCGCAGGCGCTAAATTAACAACGATGTATGTATTGCGCGCTTAATTGTCCGAGGATAAATTGAAATATATATCCATCTATCGCCACGAGACTGGCTATTTGGAAGAAATGGACGTGTCGGGCCGACGACGCGCCTATCGGGGAAACCAGGCATACGTCGACAAGAAACGAAAGAGACGAACCCCCGCCAAGTTATACTGTACATGTACAGCAACCGTCTTTGATCGTACATGATTAATAACCGATAGCTGTTAAATCTGATATTTACAAAAAATGATTTGCTTTAGTGAAACACCTTTATACTGCAATGAAATAACAATATACTGAATATCATTAGATAGGGTCACCTTCTATTAAGTTTGACTAAAACATGCGCCATTTAAATTTTCAATTGTCGCCGCTGGTTTCGTTCCATTCACATCCAGCAAACTAAATCAACAGAAGCTGCTGCGCAATCAACCACTAAACTATTCAAATAAAGGTTGCCCTGTTCTATTGAAAGAACGGCCGAACGAATTATTTAACATGAAACAGAAAAATTACACATTCTTTCTTGGATGACCAGGGTATGTATGAGTTGTTAGATTAAAACGTTCAATTCCCATTCGCCCCGTTACTATCACTTAGTGATATCACTTTCAAAATAATCCGTCCCATTCTAGACACATGACATGCCGCTGCTTGACCAGATATAGTGACCGAACGCAATCCATACCGCCTAGCCGCAACAGTTCACGTCCACAATGTTTCAAACTCGGGTTGGCAGTAACAGAAAAATCAATCACATTCAGATAGAGAGAGAGCCCATACACAAATAGAGAGAGGCACGAGTGGCGAAGCGGGACGTGCTCGAAAAAGAGGCGGAGGCAGTGCCCACATTTAGTCTCCCGGAATAAAAAAAAAACTCCACCCACAGTCAATTACGATTCGTTTTGGCCTAGTTCACAAAAGAGTAGGGAGAATGCTAGAGTGCCGCGTATATAATTAAATTAGCGCCGTATATATTATAGAGCCGTGGCCCATACCGTCGATGCCTATAAAATAGCGGGGCTGGCAATAAATAGCAGTAGTCCTGCGCATATATATACCAAGGTAGTTTTGTTTGCAGTGGAGGTTCCCCGTCCATCGATCGCGAAACTGGCCAGGGTGGCCAGCGGATCTCAACATATCCGCGACTTGGCTTCTTATCACGTGAGAAATAATCATAGAAGATGGAAATTAGCTTCGAAAGAGTTGATCGTGCAACCGGCTACTAACCTAATCCATCTAATGATTTCTGAAATAAAACTAAGTGAGATAAAATCACAATAAATATTAATCTATTGCACACAGCCAGCACACAACACAAAATCCAGATTTTGTTAAAAAAAATATTTAATTCGTAATTTCATTCCAAAGAAAATTGCATCAAATGCATGACAACTTTGTAGAAGTTCAGTTGGCTCTGATATTGACTGTCAAGAATAGGTTCCTCTCCTATCCTCCATAAATTTGTTTAGCATACTTCTCTATAGTATCGTCAAAATTCTCAAGATAACTGGTGCTGAACAATGAGAAAAATAAGACAATAACCACGCTGCACAACCTCCACCTTCCAACAGATGTTTATGACCAAACTTGACAAATGTCAATTCCTAGCGAACTATAATAACGACACTGTTCCCTACAACACAACATTCGCTCGTTTTCAACTCTAAAGCCCCCGTCATTACAACAAAACTCGAACGAAAATATATTTCCGCAACATTAAGTCGAGTAAATTAATGATCTGGTTCCCCGGGCACAAAAAAGAAATACCCTCCCCCACCCCGCTCACTACAGAGAGACAGACCATCACCAAACCATCATCGACCCTCCCACAAAACTCCAGTTGCCTTTCCATTGCTACCAAAAGACACCGACGAAGAAAAAAAAGTGGCCTGTTATCCTATTTATTTTGGAAGTATCGTGAAACGACAACGAGCTTAAAAATCGCTCAGTGTAATTTGACTCCAGATCCTCGGGGAACAAATCCCACAACCCAAATAAATTCCAGTCACATTTGTTTTCCACCTACGCTTTACGGCCCCATCACCCTCCTTCATTCCGCCCACAAAATTCACCCCCCCCCCTCTACCATCACTACACAACGTACGAGTAGGAAAAAAATGACAAATAATGCATACACAATTCACCCCCTCCCCCTCCCCTACCCCCGAATCCACCCACCGCACACCGTTACCGTATTTATTTTGGAATGTACAGGATTAGAGCTATTGGAATTGCAAGTAGCGCCTGATAACAGTAGTGAAGTGGGGGGCGCGTCTAGTTGCCATCCACCCCCGCCCAACCTCACCCTCACAAAAATCAACTGCACCCCCCGGGGTTGTTTTCTGGTGGCGCCAGGGTGGGTGGGGGAGATGGTAGGGGTTGCACAAGTTCCAAAGGGGGCGCAATTAGACGAAGACGAATGACTCGGTCGGAATCTGGGATCGTCTCCAAGACGAGTATGCTATTCGGTGAAGAAACCCTGCAGGGGTATGGGGGAGAGAGGGGGGAAGGTGAAGGAAGAGGGAGAGCATGACGGAACCGAAACGCATGACAAATGCTAGTTCGCTAAGCTAATAAATGGAGCGAGGATTATTTTTAAAGAATAAAAAATGCTTTTGAATCTCCCGTATGTATATATGTATAGGTACGTATAGCTACTCATAGACTGGCGGCATACAGTGTACATGTAAAAACAGGGAGAAAACTGATCGCGCCATTTCGCCCGAGACGAAAATCCTCTTCCCGCTCCTTCTGGATCCAGCCAGTATCCATTCAGACAGAGATCCGCAAACACGTTCCATCGTCGGATCGCATCGTAATGCGGCCCCCGGGCTCCAGAGAGGATTCCGTCGAAATCCAAGAACTCATTGATGATCATTTATCTTTTTTTTTGGGATTTGTGCGGACACCATTAAGAGAACGAGAGGATTGCGGCACGCTGGAAATGATGGCGCGCACAGAATACGTCATTCCGTTTAGCATTTCAACATCACAGTGGTCAACTCGGGGCGGATATTACAAACAAATAAAAAATAAACTCTAATGAGCGAGATTATTAACGATGGAAGGTACGGATACGAGTATACAGATTTCTAAAAGATCAATTCTAAAACATATCTGATAGCTAAGCTCAATTTATTCCTTGTAATTAAAAAGCAAGCGGACCCCATTAGGCCTATATCACTCTTGCGTCATCTTTCTGACAAGAATACAGAGTACAAATTTAAAATACGAAATCATACATGTATCTAAAATTTGAAACATGGTTGTTGTCAATGGCAAAGAGGAGAAAAGTATCTTAAATTAAAAAGGTATTACGTTTACATTAAAAAATGTACAATATATTTTCCCAAATTGATATCGAAGTAGGATTTTGTTTACTCTTCAAATACTAATGAATTTAGTTGAGTCCAGCATCTATTCCGACGAGTCAGTTCTAAAATGTCAGTTTTAAAATGTCAGTTCTAAAGTTCTAAAATGTCAGTTCTAAAATGTCAGTTCTAAAATGTCAGTTCTAAAATTCTAAAATGTCAGTTTTGAAATGTCAGTTCTAAATTGTTACCATTATGTCGTTCGATGGAAGGTTGAGGTGTTAAATCACCGGCACCTTTGACGATTATCCTTGAATAAAAGTCGTTTATTATTAAAAAAAAAAAAAGGTATTACGTTTACATTAAAAAATGTACAATATATTTTCCCAAATTGATATCGAAGTAGGATTTTGTTTACTCTTCAAATACTAATGAATTTAGTTGAGTCCAGCATCTATTCCTGAAATTATTTCTACTATATAAAATACTAATGAATTTAGCGAGCTTGTCGACCTTTCTCGTCTCCCCCAGGAGGCGACAAGGTAATATTGCCTAGACTAGTCCAAACCTAGGTAGGAATTTTTAATTTGAATCTGATATCGTGCATGCACGCATCCCACGGCCTTACTTCCCCTACAGAACGAAGGAAGACACCCCCATAGGTCTCGGTCGGGAGTCGACCCCTCGATCACGGGCACAGTAAGCACGTTTGCTAACCACTATACCACATCTCTTTAGATATTCTTCAGATTCAAAATTGTGATTGATTTTTAGATTTCTCAAACTCCCTCTAATCGGTGAAGCTCCCCTCTGCACAACTTACGTCACCTGTTTTTTATCAGTAGAGATATACTATCTCATTTTTGTCCCCCCACCACCACCACCACCACCACCACCACCACCGGCGTACGTATGAACAAGCCCTGTATTTTATTCGAAACATTTTAACAATTACAAATCACTCACTGAGCCGTCGCCAACAGATACAAAGTGCAGAACCCATAATAGAACGGGAGGGGGGGGGGTAAAGTTGGAGACACCACTACAAAGAAAATGACTTCATAAATTGTCGCCTCCTACGAAATGTCGAAACAAAGCGATTCGGAAGCCACCGGTCCGCCCCATTTATTCCGTAGGACGCGTTCCTGTCAACCCCCAAAGCTAACGAGGCGAACAAAATATCAGGGGGGAGAGAGTGAGAGCGAGATAGCAGCGCCAACTAGTGGTCGCGTGAAACATAATTGAATCAATAAACGAATTGGCGAAACATTGGAGTCTTGCAGAATGAAAATAGGCAGACATTATGAACGTAGTACGAGTAAATTTCGCAGGGCACGCTCATTGTTTAACGCAGCCAGGCCATGAAATTGCCACTGGACGCACAAACAAGCATTTCTGGCAGATGAAACAGAAGTGTTAAAACGTTGTTTATATGGAAGCGATATCTGTCAATAAACATGAACGCGAAACCCCTCCCCTTCGAGCACATTAACAAGGTTCTAATGTGCAATGCAAATAGCGAACCACACAGACTGCACATTAAAACCGCACACGATCCATTTCCGGCTTAATTTATACACGCCAAATAATAATTTGCTTTTACGAGTGCATTTTATGCACCCGCAGAGCTTAGTGCCGACTTGCCTATTCATTAGCTATAAAACTTGTTTTTTTAAATTCTAAACAGACTAGGCAGTAGTAGTATTAACAAGGCAGCATCAGCACAGTTCCCCCCTGCACACAAGTCTATAAACAGACGCACATGTTAACGTGGGAAAAGGTACAGGCAGACGGAAAATGCGATACAGTTAGCTCATAGAGCGGCGAATTTTTCCAATTTTTCATGACGACATTAGACCGAATTACGTGCGGCAATAAAAGGAGTTGCATTAGTTTCAGCCAATCACGACATTCCCAAAGCTCGGCCCGACTAAACCACGAAACGAGAAAGTGTTCACGAAAGTTTAGTCACGCAAATCAATACGCAATAGAAGATAACTGTTTTCATTAAGAATTTTTGAGCCACCAGTGGAAGAGTTTTGACTTTTTAGTCTCGCTGCTCTGCGCAGCAAATACTTGATACCGACGCCGAAAAGCCGAACGCAACCCACCTTCAACTACTCTGTAATTGGAAACATTAATGAACCAAACCAATGCAATTGGCAATGCAAAAATAATAATAAAGCAACTATTGAATATTCAAAAACAACGATCAATTAACAAAGTATACATTTTTTAGTCAATCAGACCAGTAATCGACAAATATAGAGTACTCTGTACATAGTGTGTAATGTGTTTTAACCCCTTAACTGTGTAATTGATTTTTAAAAACCCACATACTGCCGTTCTATTAATTTTTTTTTAAAAATTGATACCCCAAAACGTAAACAGTTACAAAAGGCAACAAAGCGTATTTTTATAATTAACTAGAAAAAATCCAAACTGGCGTCTCGATCGATCCGTGGTCGCGCCCGAGCCACGTCCAAGATATGACATGCACATAGAAACACCTCCGGATGACGTGCGCGTATAATTATATACCGGCTGCATCGCGAAACAATAAAATACACCGGGCCTGCAATACTTCGGGGTTGTTTTTATTTTTCAAATACAGGCACGCACGACTTGAAAAATCAATAACAGCCAAGTTGGTGAAAGGGTGGGGAACAAAAAAAAACACATGTACGATTAGAGAACCTGTAGGGTCGCTACCAGGGAGCTGATAATAATTGGCCGCACCAATTCCGAAATATCGGATAGAAAGGGACACACTTAAATATCTTTGAAATGCCATTACGTTCTTTTATTAATACGTTCTTGTGGAAATTTGCGTTTGCAATTGTGGCGCCAAATGGCGTCATTCAAACTACAATTCACACCACTAGAAACGCTCGGAAGGATAAATGGAGAGATGCTCATCGCTGCCGATAACGTCATCGATAGTTATCCGATAATCAAACTAATATTAAAGATTTCCTGGATCGCCATCAGAGGGCACCAATTCAATCATCTAGATAGTCAGCTCAAAGTTAGCAAGAGATCGGGCAAAACGAAAAATTGAAGGGCGCTGGTGGATGCCACCCGCCAGATGTCGCCACCAATCTGAAAGGCGCTCCCACTCTCGAGATTAATGATGGCCGCCGCTCGAAATTGATGGCGAGCGGCGACTGGCTTCCGGTCACACATAGATAACGTCCGCGCAAGTGATGCTGTATCCAGTGTTTGTGCGGCAATCGGAAACCGGCCACGATACATCACCACCATGCCGCCAAAGCAATAACACGTTTTCGGGATTGTGTGGTCTTCAGACCCCGTCACTCAAATCCGACACCGCACTGAGCGAGCGAATTTAATTCCAAGGCCTACAAAATGCGAACCACAAAGATCGCAGAGCAAGAGATGAGTGGGGCCATCTTTCATATATGAGTATTTTCGGTTTTTCGGGGGTATACTTTGCCCTGAACCTAGAGGCAAAATATCAATTCAATGACCCCAATTTCTCGAGGATGAGCAGATACTCTGCGCTGTGCACCTCACAGGTCTTTGTCCGACAGCAGAATCGTTCCGTAAATCGTACATCATGGGATAGCAATGACCTTTCGCCACCAGATGACCTAAACGATAGCAGTTAGTGGATACTACAGACAAGGTCAAGGTTCCCAAAAACCATGCGCTGTCGGTCAAAAGTGGGACCAATCATCTTAAAATGCATCCATATCTGGATCTACTTTAACAAATGTTTTTGGCAATGTCGGGGGGGGAAGGGCGAAGGGGAGAGGATCTCCGGAGGATTTTCTGACTAGGTGGGGCGACTGGCGCGCCACATATCAGATAGTGTATGAGCAAGCAGACAACACTACAGATGAACAAAACACAGAGTAGTAGCGAAGTAATCAGCGCCCACTGGCGCTGCACCCAATTTATTCGGACACGGTATCCCATAAATTATTAAGGGGACGAACAAACACAAAACATATCAGACAGTACGAAAGAGTTACGAGTCGCTAAAGTCTGGAGATAGTGAAAAAACGAGGCAACTCTGCCATTCATAAAATAGTCCACCCTCCAATGGGCAATTGTGGTCCAAAGATGTCAACGTCAGATTCAGTCTGATTTATCTATCAGGAAAATCATGTTGCATTAATTGTACGTGCACGTAAAATAATGCGCATACAAATAGATTGTTTCAGGTTCAGAGTTCGATCTCAAAACACGGTTGTTTTTTTCTTCTTCAGAATTTCATTAAACGTAAATTTAGGTGAATTGTGGCAATCAATTAAAAACATAATTAACACTACCGTCGCCCCACAAAAATCATATTGGCGATCCAACAGCCTATCGACTTTCGTGGCTAATATTTTATTGATCCGGTGGAAGGCGTTCTAAAAGTCGGTCCACACGGTGAAGCATTTATTGCACTAAGAATTTATCTTCGTGTGGCTGCAACGCACGACGAAGACTCGTGGCCCCAAGTCTGTGGCGGGACCGGCTTGTGCGGCTCGACTGTCTCTGTTTCGATTCCCGGCGCGATCTCTCGTTTATTCGATTTCAGGGCACTGGTGAAATTGTGTCAAGAATTTCATTTCAGGTACCTATATAGGTATGGAGCTGATGTGTCAAACGTCACGGCACGGCACGGACACGCCCAAATGTGTTCATGGGGCTGGCCCCGACCTGTTTATTTGCAATAAAAACGGAGGGGGGTTGATCGATGTTACGCAAATGGACAACAACACGCATCGCTCGCCGTAAAAGTCCCCCCGAAAACCGGAATATTCTTACCATCATTACACAACAGCCACACAGACACACACAAAATATATACAGAGGAGTCGAGTGGTCGAGAGGAAGCGCCTTCACCTCAAAAGCCCGTGATCGCGGTTTCGATTCCGGCAGATGCCTTCGGGAATTTTTCGGGCGAGAGAAACTCCCTGACGCGCTTTCTTTCGAAATAGAAGTAAAATCATGACCCGAACCTGTACGATATCGGAACATTATTTGTGCAGACTATTATAATTATTAGACTTATTATTATGCAGACTAGTTAGGCAGGTCGACCCCTGGGGAGGCTTATGATGTTAAATCAACGGTGAAACAAACATTTTTTTTACAGTACACAACACGGTGGGAGAAAGTGAAGATCGTTGTACGACTTCGTCGTAGCCCAGTCGGCATTGCGACTGACTGTGACTCGGCGGTCCCGGGTTCGATTCCCGGCGCGGGCTCTCGATTATTCGATCCCTGGGTAGTGGTGAAAATGTGCCCCCCTCACATAGTGCCTAAGCACCAAGAGGGGCACAGAAACGCCGGTAGTGCAGTGCGTGACTAGTGATGGGGAAATAAAAAAAAAAGATCGTAAACAGACCCCGAGCAGGTCCCCGCGTGCCCCGTGCAACAAGCAGCGCGTTCGCCGGAGAAACTGTTTACTAAAGAAATATTGATTTTACGAATTTGTGCGTGATGTTCTTCTAAACGGCCTCCGCCACCTTACCTGGCACCGTCTCATCCATCTCAGTTGAACTCGTAACCCACCCAAACACCACTTCAGATAAATATAGAAATATGGCGTCGGTTTCATATTTATATACATTGGTGGGCGGCGTAAAAAGGATTATTCGTCGGTCCCTTCCACCGCCTTATCCCCCCATCCCCTTTCCCTCTGGTGCGCCGTATTAGACACTAACGGATCGACAAGAGAAGCGACCCCCAGCGGGCATTTTGAGAAGCCGGAAAACACCACTTAAACGTTTCTTGAAACCACGCTTAGGAAATAATGCGATAGACAAAATATAACCACGTTCCATTCTACAGGGGTTTCGACATTAAAACATAATACCTCGTTTTATTTAAAAAAAAATGAATGATTGCCAAAGAAAGTTTCTCCACTAAGATCTCTGTTTTTCTCGTAAGTTAAAGCACGATGTCGAAAAATGTTTCCTTGGCGGTTCGGATCAGTGTGGAGAGTCTACTCCGATTCTATATATATTGAACGATAACCGAAGAATTTAACATCACGGACATCGCAAAAAAAAATACACTCTTACCGCCCGCCCGTAGAAATACGCTTATAACATTGTATCAGCGTGACGCCAGGATCGCCGCTATCAAAGCGACTCCAGCGACCCTAGGAAACAGCGCGACAGCCCAATACAACCTGGCATGAATGTCTGCGTCGCGGCCCCCTTGCCAAGCCGACTTTAATAGATGGGTTGGAAAAAAAAAACATTTCGAACAGACGCAGCATCCCATATACGTGTAGATATATATATACATGTATCACGACAAGCAACGGCTGGACAAATATCATCAATTTCAGTCGGGGGAAATGAAATTACCCGGCGAGACGCGTTTTCCCTCTCCGTAAGTCAAGCGCTTCCACTTTTAAACCAACTCGCGTCTACCCCGGCCACACACACCACACGTACAATGCACTCAGTTTTTCGGGGAAAAATTCCTATTTCTTATTCCAGACGAAGGACCGCAACTGTCTGACGACACATGCAATCTGGCGAACATCGCTAACAACAATATAAGGTATTGCGGGCTCACCTGAACCTTCGAAATCCTTCCGGACGGCGTCAGACAATAGGGGAAACTACTTTATCCCGAAGAACTTTGATGCTCAGAATAACGTCTCTATTAGTTTCAATCTTCGCAACGAACAAAGTCCAAGTAGGTTTTTTTTATTGTTGACTTTAAATATGCAGTATTAAATATTACGAAAACGTTTCATGTTGCGTCATATCCCAGTTGGTGGAAGAAGTTAGGGGTTCAATTTCCGGCGCGGTCTCTCGTTTATAAGATCCCGAGGTCCTTGGCGACGATGTGGCAGCAGTCGTTCCTATTCCTATTCTACAATTCTATTCCGCTCTAGGACTCCTTTCAATCCTCAAAAAATCGTGACAAACGCACATCAATCATTTCGGAGCTCTCAATTTCGCCAACAATTGAAGCGCTACAGGGGAAAAAATATAAGTTTGTCGATTTCTTTGCCTCAGCTATTTCATGATATAAATTCAGTAGATGAAAAGCAATTTGCGATTGACGTTTCCAATAACTCCATCGCCACGTAATTCGTTGCAACGCGATCGTCGGCATAATTGGCAACAATTATTGTCGACTGGGATCGCAAAACCATAATGTCATGTCGCTGACGTGCTTGGCAATAAAAAAATGACGAAAGAGCGATCGAATCTCTTGACGCCAAAGCGATTTTGTTCTAAAAAAAAATTCAGAAAAGGCGGAAAAGGAAACGAAACCCCTCACCTAATTTATGAGGATCGAACCAAGAAAAATGCTGTCTCCAACAACACATTTCCCAATCTCTAACACGAGTATATCAGAAAAACGTGAAGGTATTCTTACCTACAACAAAAGAAAGAAGAAAAAAAACAGTTTCACAACAAGGAAGCGTTATTAACGAAAAAGTTTTTAGCTGAAAAGAAAACTGAAACAAGGGCAGATGTGTCAAAGACCGACGAAGGAAAAAAAAACAATTTAGGAGTCGGGCGCAAATCGAAATTGAACCGATCTTTCTTCACGGCGAAACTAATAGAAACAGAAAAACCACTTGCCACGGGGGTTGGTGATGTCAAATTAGAGTGCTCGTGTTTTCTTCTAAGTCGTGCTATTTCTAGACGAAAATAAAAGGTATCTGGAAGCAAAGAGAAATGCTTCCAAGACCGAGAGTAACACTTAAAATAGCGTTCATCAATGGAATCGACCTCTAAAAAAATTATTTTTCACCATCACGCCGATCATATTTTCAGGGGCAAAAATGATGTTAAAAAAATATTTTTGGTGGTCAATTTCATGAAAACTTTAACAAAACAATTTGTTATACATTTAGCGGTAAAATAAAAAAATGGACCGACCACCAAAGGCAACACCAAACGAATCTTGAAAAATAGGTTAAAGAGCAAAGGATCGATTGAACGCACGAAAAAAAACCGTTGAACTAGATTTTGACACAACGTTGCCAAGATGATAAAAAAGTTGACCGCGGTCGATTTTTATTTTTTTCCAGCTACTTTATCGATACGCTCGCGTATCGATAAAGTAACCTCCTGACACCAACTGCGCTCACACGACCACAAACACAATGCTTATCCTGGGGCCAACACCAACCAGATTCGCAAAAACATATTCTCCATATCCACAATTCTGTTTTTACAAATGGTATTAGCATATCGGGTCTCATGAGGCCTATCGATTCAGACCTCCCAGCCGCGGAATTCGAAGAATGCGACGGGCGCCAAAAGCGAAACCGGTCACGTCGGTCACTTGTTCTTTTTGGGCGAGAGAGAGAGAAAGGCGCGCACAGGGGGCGCGGCGGGCGCGACATCGGTTCACGGCTGATCGTGGCGAGAGAAAAATAAATTGACCACACTTGTCGCCCCGGTTTTCTTTTTCTATAAATTCCTGACAAATTCTACACTCGTTTTGGCGACATAATATGTGTTCTATAATATGTGGGTCGTGTCATGCTTTTACGAATTGTCGACAAGGACGCTCAAAACACAACTCCAGTATTGTCCCGCCCCTCTATTCCCCTTCCTCCACCTCCTCCTCCTCCTCGCCAACTCCGAACCCCGGCTGCCGTGAAAAGTAGAGAACGGTATTTCTTTTTCGATTCGATCTTCGACCGTGTTGTACACATACACCGATTTTTTTATCCCCTCGACATTCCACCTATGCCCATTCCGTCCATCCGCTCCCTCCCCTTCCCACTACCACCTCTGGAGCATCGTTCTGTCGCCTACTCTCTTTTTAGAACGAATTATAAAGAATGGCCACCGAAAGAGAGAATCGTGGGAGAGCAGGCGGTTCCCATCGAGGGACCGTCTTACGCGCATGCAGCGTCCTCACAAGACCAACTGCGTGTTGATTACATGGCCTCGTCGAACAGCAATCGTTGGTGCCCTCTGGTGGCTCTCTAGAGAACGGGTTGGTTCGTAGCCGCTATAGCTGATCGACAGCCTGGGAATAAACGATAGGGAGCCCATTTTTTCAATTCATCCTGCGCCCCATACAGCGAATATCAAGAGGCAGCAATTGCAACCTGCGTCATCAGCCAAACGACGAAATAAGCGGCACCTAATGATCAAGCGCAACTCCCATAGAAATGATAAGACGATTGTTTGACTAAAATGAATAGAGCGGCTTTCAACGATATATATTCTAAATTAAATCGCGATCTGAGAGCGACAACACCAGCTCAAACATCAAGCAGAAAAATTCAATTAACAATAGACTCAAGAAGTAGAATTCGATAAAGGGTCGTTTACGGATCTCAGGAGAAGAAACAACGGTACGACATACCAGACCCCACTTTTTTTCAAGCGTTTTCTCCACTTACCCACATCGGCAGCCCCCCCCCCCTTAACGCTGCAGCAATTCTACTTTTTTTCTCGCTCTATAAAATGCGATGTGGATTCTACAACAGCACGCACGGCTTCCCGAGGACGCGCACATACATGTACACTGGGCGTAGGCGCGCGCACTTGATATCAATTAAGAACGGATTTCGTGTGTTTTCCCCCCGTTTTTTTGGAAAGCCCATATTTTTCACTCGCCGGATTTAATCAATGTTTGGTCGGAACAAATGACCCGGGGATGGAAGAAGTGGGAGGGTTTTGAGGGCGGCGGGCGCAAAGAAGTGCGGCGGTTGGTTCGACGAGCGTCATCGTCGTCGTCGGGAGACCAAGAAGGCGGGGAAGGGAGAGAGAGACAGAGAGAGAGAGGTGGGTTGAAATAAAGGGGCAATAGGTGGGGGTGGTCGATAGGCGAGGTCGGACGGTTGATCGAATGCGTGATGGACGGCGTCGGCGGGACTGGGGACGCTGTCGGAGCGACAAAAAAAATCGGCCGACGGACAGGAAGTGAATGTCGGCGGCGAACCAGACAAAAATTCCAACAGAACCGAAAAGGTCTATTCGGCAAAAAATTATTATCGATATATCATTACTCCCGATTCGACGATCTCAAGACTAAATAATTATTTACCTAATAAATATTATTGAATTATTCTTTAAAATATTATTGAATCAAAAAGATTAAAATTTCTTATAACATAGACATAATGTGTCAACGGTCAAAAACTGTCAAATTATTTTTCAAATTCGTCGCAATTTCTTTTTAAATTCTACTGCGTTGAAAACATAATCTACCAATAAAATTGGCATAACAGAACAACTAGATCATTACCGAATACAACATTTTAAATAAAATAATTAAAATTTGGTTTATATCAAAAGTCTCTGCAGATCAACCAAGTGTGACTCGAGACAACGCACGTTTCCAATATTAGAACGCAGGTCACACAGAAAAAATGCGTCAAACGGTTTAAGGGAACCGCCCTTGATTATCACTATCGGAAGGGGGAAAATACCGACCGAGATGAAAACGCGTCGCAAATCAACAATTCCGACACGAATCATCGGGTCCGATAAAAAGAATCGCCTTTCCCCCCTCCTTCCCTCCGCCTGCCTCCCGTATAAATATTTCTGGAGGAGAGGGGCGGGCTAACAAACTCGGAAACGATACGTTTGTACAAAAAAAAATCAAAAAAGAAGTAAAGAAATAATAAAGAAGGGAGTAAAGAAAGGCCGCATGAAATACGACATATCTGAGCGGGAACCGTTGAGCAGATTTGGGTCTGACGGTTAGCCATTGTCAAATGTGACTACGCCGCAAAACCATCGCATTAATTCGGGTTCGACGCGTTAGAAAAACCGATCAATCAACTAAATAAAAAATAATAAACTGATAATAAATTTTCTCCACGTTCCTGAAGCAGCCACCACCTTTCGTCGATTTAACGCAGTCGATGGAATTTGGTTTTAAATGAAACGCTCCCCTCCCCCGCAATTTCAATGCTCCTCAAGGGGACGCCAAATCGCAAACACTCCTCATCAAGAGGTCTTTGGTTGCCGCCATGGCTCAAACAAATAAAATCCACCTCTGGATATGATAGAAATAGGGTGCCTTCCTTGAGAAATAATAATTAAAAATTCCACCAAAACACGAAAGTAACTAATTAAAATACGAAAGTTGTCATAATAAAAGATTTTATAATCAAAAATCCGAACAGAAAACATTATAAAGTTACAATCCTGTTAGATTTTTCAGGTACGATTTGGACGCAAGTATGTAAAGAAAAATTAAAGAAAACTTCGTGGCAAGAAAAATAGCAATGAAATCGTAATTTTTGCCCAAAGCAAATATGGAGGACAAAAGCTCATCTCAGTAGTCTCGAGAGTAAACAGCCCTAGTACGAATTAACCATATAGCGGCTCGGTCAAAACCAAACGACTCAGAGGCACGCCACTCTCGAAGCCTCCCTGATCCCCAACACCCACCCACCAGCAACCCCACACATCTCTCACCTGCACACACATACTCTTCCATTAGCCATTACGTCGGTCGCGGTTACGAATTTGCATGAAACACGCCAACAGCCATTTTGGCGAGCTACACGAGCGAGTCGCAGTCAAATTCCTCCTTACCAAAATGGGCCTCCCGAGACCCCCACACACCAAGAGCCATCACATTTTACGAAATTCTTGTATTCAATAGTAAATGAAATGAAAACAAAGTGATTTCTACCATGACAAATGACTCATAAATAGAAATCGAGTCTAATAAAATTATTTTGTGGACACCGAATTTATGATATACATGTATATAGAATGTCTTTTGTTTCATATTGTAAGGCCAAACGCAAATTGTATAATGAACGTGATGTAGTTCAGATCATTATGCTCCTATTAAGAGACACGCAAGAAAAATCGCCTAGGCCTGCAAAGTGCACATCCAAGAATTAGAAAAATACACTCTGAAAGATTCGGAATTCACCAGTCCGTCCATCTTACCCGGAATCTATCTGAAATGTGACTCCTCCACAGCAATTCATGCGCGACAACTATTCCTACGCAAAAGTGAGTCTCCGGAGGATACGTCAACATAAACCATTACGCATAGTGCCGAATGGAAAGAGAGGGCGAGGGGGTTATGGGGGCCAAGGGGGCAAAGGTGCAAATAAAATTTCTAGAGTGCGCAGGACGAAAACGGGGCAAAGTGGAGAGGGGGACGCCAAGAGCAACAACAAGCCGGGACAAGTGGAAGAGCGGATCGTAACCACGGCGAACTCGCGCGTGGCCATTAAAATTAATAACTCGAATCGTGCATCGAGAAATTTTACCACGCCCCACTGCTAACCTCCACCCCACACCGCCTAACGGTCGTTGGGGGCATCCCACCAAACCTACAACTGAACGCCTTGACACCCAAAACCTATACAATTTAGATAACGTTCACGGCTGAGAAAGCGATTCTTCTTCATGAAATGAAGGAAACGGTTAGCACGATGGGTGACCAAACATGACATTTCAAGTTCTCTTCCAGTAAGTTTCATGTTTTGTGTCCTGTTGATGGAAAATCATTCGTCGATATTCGAGTGATCATTCGTCAATGCATGTCGACTGTCAGATATTTTCAATCAAATTGTCACACATCACATGTAGTGGTTTTGATTCCCTCTCCCCCCAACAAAAAAACCAAAAACTTGTGATACAGAATAGGGACATCCCGACTGAAGAAATGCCGATCTAGTTTCTCTACCCCGGGGCTTACGCCGAATTGCTCTCGGAGAAAGGTTCCAAAAAGGGCGGCGGCCAATGCAAGTGGCGAGTCCAACCGAACGGTAACCTTTCACCTCTCGTTGGGCCGCCACGCCTCGGAAATGGATGGAAATAGCGAGCGGGCGGAAACGGTAGCTATTTTTAGACGCACAGGAAAAAAAAATATGTCGACGAGTCATGCGAAACTATCACGCCAACCCAAACAAATTTACGATCAAAACAGTTCCACCTACACACCCGAACCATAGATCAAAATCAAACATGAAAAAATTAATATTGTATAAGCGTGATATCTTACCATTTTCATCAATCTCGAAAAAGAAAATAAACGAGTATTATAAACGAAAACAAATCATTTCTTTGACCTCTGTATTTTATACGATATATTATAATCTTTTTTATAGATAATAAAGGGAGTCAAATGTAAGCGAATATTGTGGAATACTCCATTTTAGAAAGTAGTTGTAAGGAAGAAAAATAATAGAAATACACAAATGTAGCAGGAATGCAGTTCATAATGTAGAGAAGATTGCACTAGATTTGAGAAAAGAGGAATTAAACGATTAATTTTGAATCAAATAAAAATGTTGCGGTTGGGTGGCTGAACATAAGACAACAATACTTTCGAAGGAAACTACAACTTGGCGAGAATCAGAGAGCTTATTTACATTTTTTAAAAAACTATTCAGCGAAAACGTTGGAGAAAATTAAAACACTCTGAAGAGTGCACTAATCAACCACAACCTGGTGCAGTAAAAATTGCACCACGGAAGTAGGCATTCACACAAAACAGCTATCGCATCTGGTGCAGCGGAGCTGCTGCCCCCTAAACGATGCAATCACACAATACGGCAAAGGCCACAGTAAAAGCCTAACCATCACCAAGAAAAAATGCAACAAACTCTGGCTCGCACTTTGGCCAAGGCAGTACTCTCGAAAACCTCAAATAATTCAGATTCGAGCAAAACGTCGGGAACCACTGTCGCGCATCCGCAGCACATCCGTAGCCAATTAAGAGAGTCGAAAGGCACATGGGGTCATAAGACTTGCCCAGTCTCTAAATCACCTCCACTCAATACTTCATTTCCAGCATCCCATCTACCTCCCACCGGCAAATATTGCAACTAATAAGCAGGGATCCCAAACGAAAATGAGCAGACGAGAGCGAAGAAAGCACAGGAGGACTATAGGGGAAAGGCGGACTCCCTCGTCCCCACTCATTCCCTCCTCTCCTCAACTTTCCCCCAGGAGAACACCAATCGCGTCTCAACATGGGGTAGAGCGGCGGCAACGCAGCTCTGCCCCGCCCTTTCGACCGGGGGGCCCCCGCGACCCCGATAACAAAAACCCCGCCGAAGAGCTAATGCAAGCCAAATATTGACTAAGGTCTTAAAGGTTGAAATAAAGACGAAGACCCGGGCGGTATATTACTAATGCTGCTTAGGCCCGGACCCCGTGTCGTGGCAGACAGAGGCAGGGATTTTCTCCGTATTGATAAGAAAAATGAGAGAGCGCGGGGGCCAAACCAGCTCGACTCCGGCAAGAGATAAAACAGGAGGGCTCGGGGGTTTCGTGTCATGGGTGGTGGCGCCCTCCTAAGACCAAGCTCGTAGTACAGAAAGATTCTTAACAGAAGTATAGCATTTTACTTCATTGTATTTTTCCTGAATGATCATAATCAAAGAGTCCTGGGTTCGAACCCATCACTGTTTAATCATCGGAAAAACTATGAGGTGACGGTCACAATGGCGAAGCAAACAGGCCATAAACTGACGTAGCCGAGTTAGGGGGATCAGATCTGGAAGGTGCTGTCCTCTGGAGGCGAGCGAATTTGTTCCTGTTCCTGCTCCGTGTTGCGAGGCAATCACACAATGCACCGGCCAGGCTGTACTTTATTACAAAGCAGGAGTCACTCATTTATTTTTTACAAATGATGTGAAGGTAGGTAGCCCTAATTCACATGGTGCAAGTAACAATTTTTCCAGCCTAAAAAATTCAGGAAACCTCTGTCGGGAATTGATAAACGGCACCTCACCACTGCGTGTCCTTGCGACAGGCTTCAGGCTGGCACCGCATTAAATCTATCTGAAAGAAATCCCGAGTTCAACTGAACATGAATATGTTCTTACGTGTCATCAGTGCGTTACAAGTACTAAAGCGCCGACCAGACCCCAAAGATCACAGGAGGATTGTGATGACCGGTGACGCCCTCTAATAGGGGCAACTGTAATTTGAGTGGGGGCATCGGAAACGCTCAACAGTAGGGGTATCGGAAACGGACAACAGTGAGCATAAGATCAAACATGACCCCCATCTTTTACCGCGCCACTCCCATCGACCACCTCTCCTCTGGCCTATCCCCAAACAACGAAACGGAGCAGAGTTAATCTGACCAGGACCAACGATAAAACAAAAAGATAAGCCAAAATAATAGGCAAGTCGGGTGGGAGTGAAGGGACGAATTGGGCGAATACGGAATCTGAAATTGGACAACAACCCAACGGGGACACCACAGTTATTCACTCCATGAGCCAGATAAAAACTGACATGGGACTGACTGCGTGGATACGAGCTCTCCAAAATACAAGTTGGATTCTTTAATTGAATTTATTTTTCTTATTTTCTTTTCGAGATCCGACCAGTCAACCACACCGCGACTTTGAGCCGCGTAAAGACAACTTTCCAAAACCAATTTATAGGGATTGAAGAGTTTACCTAGAATATGAAAAACTTAATCCACATCTCGCCCGCTGCGACAGTCAGAGTCTAAACGAAATTTCTTACAGGTGGCAAGAGAGGAAGTCCGTTATTGTGAAGCCTCTTGCGGCTAAATGGTGAGAGAAAGTGCGAACACTTTCGAAGAAATTGGATATTCAGTATTTGGGCGAAATTCCAGCCGAGCCACACGCGATATCTGGAATTAGCTGATGAAACAATTGTTGCGTATAACATTCAAGTCAAACAAATCGACAATTTTTGGGAAGTTTGGACATTTCCCCCATACCGTGTGACAAAACCTCAACGTAAGGCGTTGCTATTTGTACTGGCATTCGCGTCAAACACGTACTAACCCAAGTCACGCAGAAATTTTTAAAGGAGCACCAAGAGACGAGTTAAACCCTACCAGTGGCACCTACCGGATGAACCGGAAATCACAATCATTCCATTTAGCCTTCAAGTAGATTTGATGGCCGATTAGAGCTGCTCAAATCATCTTAATTATGAATATCGGTTTTCTTAATAACGTCGCAGAAAACTGTACCTGGAGAGACAGAGATCATTTTCTTTAAGGTGAGAATGCGACGATTACCACAAAAATAGAACACAAAAGCGCAGGTGCAGTTAGTCGTCGGTATACGCTCTTTTAACTGCCAGTTAACAGACGACGAACGATATCGAGTTGCTCTCCTCCGCCGTCATCGTCCTGGGACAAACAAAATCGGTCGATCAATTTTGGATGTATTTCACGACGCAGCCACTTTCGAAAAGCGAGAGCGGCGAAAGGCGACGGGGCAAAACGCACGACGGCGCGCAGAGATATTCAACAACGCGTAACACAGCATCTTCCCGACATTAGAAATACATAAAATCTGGATATAACGACCGTATGTACGCCGCGTGAAGATGGCTCCGGGAATAGGGCACGCACAACCAGACACGACAGACGCACCGGCGTCTAGATGCTGCACGGGAGACCCCGGGTCCGTGAACACGGACATCCGCTGACAGCGCTGCGCTAAAGCGCTTTCACTAATGCGCTACAATTGATTGATTAACACTCCTTTCGTGGCACCAACTTGAACGACGAAAGAGTTCAACACAATTTTCCAAAATTGGATTGTCTAAATAACCAATAAAAATTGGTTAGAAACTTTTAGTCGCACGCTTGAACTGAAATTAATTAATAACTCAACTGGCAAAGTGGCTTGGCGTTCCATAAAATATAACTACAGTATTGACTAAAGAAATAACCACAGTAGGTGACTAACTAGCAAAGGCCGGGGATCCCAGGATGATATTTCGGAGGGTTACAATCGTACGTACATTTCTCGAAAATCGGCACTCACATTTGAAAACGGTTTTCCTGACCTCCGAGGCTTACACATAACCCCGAAGCATGCACTATAAAGTTGGGTAGGGGGTTGGGGGTTACAGACCAAAGCAAGTGTAAGATAGGGTTAGAGAGGATGGGGTGACAGGATCCCGGTCTCCATAAAGGAATAAAAGCAGGGAAATGAAAAGTGGAATCGTTGGTGTGTGCGTGTGCGGTGGGGGCGGGGGGTTGCGGCAACACCACCCTATCCAATCTCCTCAACTATTTATATGGCATTCCCGTATAAATTCGATCCATTATTCTATCTCAGGAGCAGAACAAAAGGTAAAATCGCGTTCCCGAAACCCCATTCCCGATACAACCAACCCCCACTATCCCTCCATTCCCGAGCGGGATCGTAATTCGCATTGCCCGTCTATACGTAATCGTGAGTGCAATGCTGTTGCGAAAGAGACCAGGACAGAACCCGTTGTGCGCCCTGCGCCCTCCCCCTCCCTCCCCCTATACACATTATCAACATTGAAAGAGAGGCGGCATCAAGTTGGCCACCACCAGCGCCTTTCACAAACCAATTCCAAAAAGCTACGTTACCACTAACCCGTGATCGGCTACGACCAATTTAAAATGATCAGCTACGAGTAGATGAGTTTCCAAGATCCAAACCGATATCAGTCCGCACATTCTCGATCTGCAGTCAAAATTATTGAGTAGTGAGGTTGGTCATTCACAAGACTTGCCACTTGGAGAGCTCTGTTGCAGGATCGCAACGCCGGCAAAGCGACACAGCATCTCTCAACATTCACAACTCAAAAGAAACAAGCCTGAAAATCTTCGGCACTCTGGATTATTATCTAAACCATTACTTCTGAGATCAAGATCTGATAGAAATGTTCTCATAATTTTCATTCGTTAATTTTACAATTTATGTGTAAAAAAAATCGTGTAGTTTTTGGGAAATATACGTCAATTAATTAATGAACTATGAATGAAGGTGTCGTTATGAATGATTGTGGCCACACACCTAAACCTTTTGCGTACACTATACCACCACTGGTATAATAATATAGACAACCCGCATTCCTCTTCTCCAGCCAGTTGAATTGGACAACCGAAGAGCTGGGGAATGGGGAGGGGAGATGACCTAATGCACCGCCAAATGAGATCTTCGTCGGCAGTATGCATGCAGCAGGCAGCGGCGGATGCAATATATTGGCCAACAGAGGCTAATTCATTCTAGGCCCGGCCTAATTGGAATTCACGACCGAAAAAGAGTGTCGGATGGGCGTGGGGTGGGGGTGGGCGGAACGGCAAGATAGAAAGACAGAGAGAGAGAGAGGCAAGGACGAAAACGTGACCGTTAAAATTGGCGTCGACCATTCGTTTCAACGAGCGTTCCTTCTTTCTTGGTTTGCGGCTGCTCGAAAGAATTGGCATTACGTAAGCTCGGTCGGCGGACCTGATGTATGGGGAAGTTATGTTGCCTATAAATACACTGTATATCGCCATATTTTTTTTTTGTTCTCTTCACTGCAGCCACTGCACTACAGGATTTTCTGTACCCCCCTTGGTGCTTCGGCACTAGGCGTATTTTGCGCGTATTGAGTGGCTGAGCAGAACAATCCTGGCGACAATAACAGTAATTACGAACGAGGCACCAATAAAATATAGTGACTAATTTTCACACAATAATTAGTCTAATACGGAGCTGTTAGTCACATGGATAGAACATCCCGGACACCTACGAGTAAAAAAAGGTTGGGGGTATTTTTGGATTGCCATTTGTGGACTGAAGTGTGTGGTCAGTGAACGTTGGCATTGAGGTGGACCAGACGGGTCAACCTCTGTCAATCACAAAGACAGTGGTGTGTACACACGGAAATATAAATACACTAACTTTTCCAAGATTTTTTAATTTTTATTGCTACCAATATTAATGAAACGAACACGTGTTTCGTGAAATTCCCGCTAGGGTTTCGCCCAAGAGATTGCTGGGCAACGGACTTGTACATTCGCCGCACGAGACAGGAAACGAGGGAACAACGCCGTAGAATTCGACTGTACAGCGCCGCGCCATCAATTTCTATTCGAACAAACAAACCGGGATTCGGAAACAGGGTTCTCGCGCTCCCTCTCTCTCTCTCTGGTGATTCCCTCCGCTCTAATTAGAAACTATTGTTATTGGAAAATGGACTCCCCGCATCGCCACAAAGCCCTATTGATAAACCGATTTTGAATATGCGCTCGGCATGTAACAGCATTCCTGAATGTACAGGGAATACTGAATTGTCCGCTACAATTCTCCAAAGCATAAATAAAGTTTTATGTCATTTCCACAACTCCACGGAATTTAAGGAGAGAGTATTAAAGTAGAGGTCAAGGGGGTGATAGTCGGGTCCTGCTCACCGTTTCCATACAGTTGGCCATCTAAGTTGAAACTAAGAACATATCCATTTGCCGATAAAGGAAATTTACATATCTCGTTTAAACTGAATGCCGCTCGAAAGAAAATAACCACTACTTTTTGCCGAACGGCTCAATAAAATCGTATAAAAATGAACATGCAAGTACTAAACCATCATAATTCGCTAGCGTCCCCTTTTCAAATATAGATTTTCAATAAAACATAGTAAAACTAGTCATTTCATAAATGATACAACAATTCGCACTACTGACAAATCATGCTTCAAGTCACATGTTTGATACTCCAAAGAAGCTTCAACTCAAACATGTACATGCGAAAACAGACTATTTTAATCCTGATTTGTTCGGCTGGAGTAACTTTCACAACCTTGTATCTTTTCACCTTGTATTCTGAACGCTAGGTGGAGGTGTGCTCGATGCCACGAAACGCATCAGCCAGATGACACCGAAAGTGGGTGCGGTAGAACAGAAGAAGAATCACAAGCGCGCCCCGGAGAATCTGATTGGAAAGTCGCTGTCGTCGATGGCGCTGGCGTTGGCATTGGCGGCGGCGGCGGCGACAAGACTGTTCCGGAATGGAATTCGGTGAATAAAATTACGATTTATTTCGAGCTCGTTATTGGGTTGCTGCCACTACCTCTCTCCAACTCTCCTTCTCCCACACCGCCATAGTCGTCGAGATAGATCCGCGTGTGGTGACCTCCCCCACACCAAACAAAGCCCCTCGTAACTTATCGCTTACACCGCTACCACCCCCAACACCCCCTTACCTCATACCCACATCCCCAATTCACCCTTTTCGTGAACCAGCCGTTCGCTCATTCCACCCTCCCCCAAACCCAATACCGGCCCACCAATCCACCAAGACGCAGACTACATCCTTCGGAGACCTGAGTAAGCATAAGTCTTGTCCTGTCCAGGTCTCGTATGAAACAAATACCTGTAATTGCACTATTCTTATCAACTGACCGTTTTAGGCCGGTTGCAAACTTCAGCTCATACCGCCTATAAGGTTTCAATTTTTATTGACAGTCCAAATATTTTGAATTTGATAACCGCTCGGAGAATGGGGTATAGTTGCATAACTTGTCGAATCGTCGATCACAGGATACGAGCCCTCGTGTCATTGATGTGACAACTGATGTCCTGTCCTCCAAGGCGCCGTAAAGAAAGAGGTACAACGCGTCAAGTGTGTGGTCGGGGATCGACCATGCGTACGTACGCTTTGGCGAGTGCGAGCCGATGGAATGATATCAGTTTCAGGTTCACAAGAGGAACAAAATCTACACACTACTTTTTGTCGAATCGAGAAAAGGAGACGTTGAATCGAATGGAAATGCAAAACAGCTAGAAGAAATTCGGCAAGCGAGAGAGAGAGTGAGTGCGCGCGGCCCAATTCCAATAAACACGCGCGCGCGCATGCAAACGCTGTTGCTGTATTGACGTTGTTTTTATTTCGTTAAATTATTTCCGAGCGTCGATCGTCGGCTTTATGTATGTGTATTTCATCCAGACTCGGGAGTTGAACCATGCATCACCGCTGGCTCCACTCATTGCCTATGCGTATGCGCCCCCGGATGTAGTAAAATATACGGGTGCAGATCGTAATGTTGCTAGACAGGAACATCCCTCCCCCTCCCCCCCAACGTTCAATTGTCACTTGTTTAGGTTTCGTATACGATTTTGAAAATTCATGCCAAACATTTACTGCACTTTGGAGACTGAATCCTGACAGTATTGTGTTGGTTCGAAAACTGAAAAAAAATTTATAGAGATCTAAAAAGAGATTAAAAACCAAAGTCCAGATTATAGAAGTATTATTCTTTAGCAATGATAAAAAACTGAATCTTTCGATATTCATGTCGTTATATAGGCGGCACCCAACTGTATCAACGTAAAAAAATGTTTGTTAATAAGGTTAGGCGATCTGGAAATTTTACCTAGAATAGTGATCTTTAATATCCCGATATCGTACAGGTACGGGTCGTAATTTTACTTCTATTCCGAAAGAAGGCGTATGAAGGAATTTCTCTCGCACAAAAAATTCCGAAGTTGTCGGCCGGAATCGAAACCACGATCACGGGCCACGAGGAAAACACGCTTTCCTCTCGGCCACTTGACACCTCTGTAGCAACGTATAGGTGTGTTCCATAGAGGGCGTTTGTCAATAGCGGCACCGAAGCAGCGAAACTGATGAAATGACTAAAATGAGATCGCGATCTCGACGTTACTTTCTCACACGCATGGCTTGCTTCCTCAATGATTAAAACTCAAATCAACTGAAAACATATTTTTAGTAAAACCTTAACTAAAACCTTAGGCAACCACAACTATGGAGCAAAACCACAGCTCGGCTATTAACATTGCAAGCTTCAGCGCCCAATACACGGTGAAATCTGCACTCACAAAATGACGGGACGTCTCTGACATTCGCCAACATGTGGCCCCCTCCAGGAATCCGACGCTTTATATCGGCTGGAGACGGCACAAAATGGTGAAGCAACCTCTTTCAAAAACCGATTTCGCGAATAATATGAGAAACGTGGATGACGGCGGCGTACGACAATCCCGACCTGTTTTATTACAAGTACGAAGAAGGAAGAAGAAAAAATTTCACCAGACGATACTCTAGCGCGCGACGTCCGGGTAGCGCATGATGAGAGAGAGAGCACAGCACAAAATTGGAACAATAATAAAAGTAATTTGATCAAATTTCCAAAATTTTCTTTTTGAATTTGTGGAGACATTCGAGTTCAGACTAACACGATTTACGAGTCGGCGTGCGCACTCAAAGGGAAAGAAAAACCAGGACGCGATAAAACAAATGTGACAGGGCTGCCACATAAATTTCATTTCAATTTCTCTAAAAATTTCCCAGTTTACCAGAAACCCCATTTTCATTCCTTTTGCCGCATCTAAAAACTCGAAAAGTCGCACAAAGTAACAACAATTTGTGCTTACCTAAAAAAATATTTTCTCTGATTATTTTGGATTTTTTAAATTAAGATAATTTGATGTGTGGGTGGGTGGGGGGAAGGGATATGTGTAACTTTTATATTTTCATATATTTAATGACATTGCAACCTTATTAACTAGACGCTAGGACAACTTGAGTTGTCGGCAAGTACGCGTCGCCTAGTCGTGCGCGATATAGACGCCAGGGGGCTCTGCATAAAACGCATCGCTGGAGGGTTCGATCTTGTTTCACTCTTCTATTAGCAATTTTCACTCGTTCTTCCCTGCGAGCGTTTCTGCACTAGATCCCCAACCATTTGTTGCTTTTACAATGGAACAACTCAAAAGAGACAGTGAGGGTCCAACTGAGAGACATTCTATAATATCAAACAATATCGAAACCAATAAAATGTAATGACGTCATACAATTAGCTCAATTCGTTTTCCGAAATCTATATATAGCTCCAAAAATGCGATGATTGTTCTTTTTTACGCAGGACACCAAAATGCATTTTTCCACTATTAACTTCAATTGCCAAAGAGTGGCGTTTCCCAGGCAGCGCCCCTGTTGGCCAATCTACAAAATACTCAAGGGTACACAGGTACACAGAATATGCATAATTTGTAAATTAGATCTTGGGCAATGAAGCCTCATTGTTGTTAAATTATTTGACGGCCTGCGGAAAGCTCCTAGTCAAAGTGGTGACGTCACCCATGATAACGATCACCATACCGTTTTCTTTGACGTTGAACGATGGATGCTGACGGTGGCAGCCTTTTTAATTGACCAAAGTCAGATCAGGTAGACAATGATTCAATGCATTACATCAAGATGAAGAGGGGGTAAGAATTGCAACAGTTGTTTCCCTGCCTCAGGATCAAGTCATGAAACTCCATAAATACATTTATGCAACAGATAGTTTCGGGAATTCTTGTAACGTTCCCTGTGGAAGCCGGTCGGTTGGGTTCAACTGATCCAACAGAAAAAGCAACAATTGTCTCTGATCACGTGTCTGCCTCGTGGAAGCGCCTCGTCTTTGAGTTCCCCCATTCCCCTACAGGAGCCAAATAGGAAACGGAGGG
The DNA here is from genome assembly GCA_034698785.1 of Mycogona germanica. Lineage (NCBI taxonomy): Eukaryota > Metazoa > Arthropoda > Diplopoda > Chordeumatida > Chordeumatidae > Mycogona > Mycogona germanica. Next base: position 26,672 of record JAQGBY010000913.1, read on the forward strand.
CGAACAAAAAAGTTGGCGCGGCGCTCACGGCATGGCCTCACTTTGGAAATGGCATTTACACAAGTGAAGGTGTTGCAGAAGTAGCGAAAACTGGGAAACACTTCCCCCACTCCACCCCGACCGCCATTCCAAATACGCACGCACTGCTAGGGGAACAGACAAAGTGAAAAGCAGCCTCTGTCCTTACCACTTGGCTACACAGGGCCCCAATTTGCATAATCTAAGAAAAGTTGCATCCGAAAGTGCGCCCAGAAGCGTCGCACAAAAGTGGCACCGACGCCGCCAAACGAACCTCAAATTTTTTGTTCGAGCTACTTCAGCGCCGCCATGCGACAACTGCCAGCAGGTAAATCGGGAATGTCAAAAAAATGGTTGCTAAAATGTGAAAGAAAAATACAAAATATTGACAAAGTTGTCACAAAATATTTGAGAAGGGTCTTTCAAGCGTTTCCGTTCCAAAACCACCAGGAGTCAACTGCTTAACCTATCTATATACCTAGGTAGGGATATTGAATGTGTACCTGATATCGTACAGACATGGGATTTTCTTCCGTTGAAACGTAATGGCGTGTGTAGAAGTTTCTCTTGCCCGAAATAATCCGGAGGTCTCGGCCAGGAATTGAACCCGCGGTCACGGGAATATTTTGACCGTAAAAATAAATTTTTAATTTGCAGCATGTTAAAAGAAATTCTAGAATATATGGAGATAAAAGGGGTTTGATTGGAAATTCAAGAAACAGCTGAATACAGCAAAAATAAAAGTTTAAAAAAAAATCGGCATACGTAATCGAAAAAGATACCATAAATCGGAGCACACCGCGTACACCAGATCACATTTCCGTGATAGTCACAAAAAAATCCACTTTTTCTATTCAATTATCAGGAGAATAAACGCGCCCCTCCTGCCAACCTCTCAGCAGAGCATACAAGTATAAAAAAAATATGAGAAAGGAAAATCACACCCCAGGATTGGAGAAAAACTATCGGGAGTCCCAATGCGGATGTATGTATAGATCCCGAACGTCATCGGCACCTGCTAACCAATCGGCTGAGACGATTTTTATTTGTATAAATGGGAAAAAAAACGGGAACGCAAAAAGCAAGCCAAGCAGCACGGCAGCCCCGTTCCCAACGGTGTCTGATGCACGACGAAAATACTATAGTTGAGGCAGCATATCCTTAAAAACATATGTTACGTACTCAGCTCAACGTCTTCACAACATGTTTTTTTTAAATTTTATTTCAACATTACTGTAGTCACTGCACTACAGGGTTTTCTGTACCCCTCTTGGTGCACATTCTCATCGCTACCCCGGGATCGAAATTATCGAGAGCCCGCGTCGGGAATCGAACCCGGGTCGCAAATCATAACTAAGGTTGTGGACAAAACTAAAAGATAAACTTAAAAAAGTACAACAAAGCCGGTACCCAAAAACGAGTTCGCGCTGAGTCTGCGTTGATGTTATAGAATAGGACTCCAGACCATCTGTCATCCTTGGTTCCGGTCACCAGTGAGAACAAGCCCTCCTCCCCCCAGTCACACAGACTGAAGCAAAACTCTTTCGACGAGTGAGGTACCACATCACGCCCAGCAAAACTAATCCTTATTCCATCGGTGTGCGCGGAGGCTCCAAATGTAATTTCGCCGTGCGTGTGAAGAAGGAGAAGGAGTAACAAAAAATTGCCTTCTTTTTGGACTATTATCCCCCAAGAAAAAGCTGGAAAGGAATAAAAAGAAAGTCGATAGAATTGGGCGAGAAAATAAGAGATAACTAAGTTTCGGTTTCCAAACCGCAAACCAAATTTTCATCCTCCAGATCTTCCTTTTTTGGTGGAGGCCACAGTCATCGTTGAACGTGAGCAGGGCATTGGAGTTGATGCGCTAAAAAATATCCACGTAGATAGTGGCGACACCAAGCGGTTGTACGCGACATACTATGTGGATGTAACTACGTGACTCCACTGAATACGTTCAGACGTTCACAGCCTGAGAACACGGTACACTCGAGAGTTAACGTTTGAACTTTAATAGATTGACATTTGGAACGTCATCGAAAAGTGCTACTTTCATCATTGGCTGCGGTTCGTGAAAATTAAAATAATAAAATCCTCAAATCCAAAAATGACACCCTCATGTTCCCAATGCTAGAATACATTTTCGAATCGGCGCCTTCTAAATTTATGTCAATATTAAGTAACAGAAAAGGAACTACAAGAATTACTGAAGTATCTCGATTTAAAATAATGTCAGTTGGCCCATTCGCTAAACTCTAGAAGTAAATTGAAATGGCTGACGCGACCTTGTTGATGGATTCATATACCACCTCCTTCCGTTCCCAATACCAACCCCTATTTGCTTTCGGCACTTCTGTTATTTCAACAGCCCAAATAACACTTCCAAGAAAGAGCCTCTAATTTGAATAGGGCGCAATTTACACCAAACACACTTTCATTTTGCTTTTCGGTGAAAGTTTCCAGTGTTCACGGAAGAAGGAAGCGAGAGGGAAAACTACTCCAGCATGAGGAACAATATAGCGAAGAAAGGGGAGGATTTCGGTTGGAGGATTCTCCACGGAAAAACAATTCCCGCCTCCCACAAGCTTAGCCTAAATTGTCGACCCAGCCGTTACGCCAGTTCTCCAACCCAACACCCCCTCACAAACCCCTTAAAAGTGAGGGAAATGGGAAGCGACGCGGCGTCGCCGAATTCAATTTCAATCATGGGAGGGAGAGAGAGGGAACAACAACAAAAAACTTCAGATATTCGGTTCGCGAGGCAATGTGAGAGAGCAAGACGGGAAATTATAGGGACAAAAAAGGGTTGAACCGTGGGAGAAAAATGGAGAAACAGAAATGAACCGAAAAGTAAACGACAAAAAAAATCACTTAACTCAAAGTAAGTAAAACGAGGCACTGCGCCACGGGCATAAAAAATGGCGGCGGTAAAGGTTCAACCACAAGGTAAATGAGTTTTTCATCCACCTGCATGAAGTCTGGCAGCGACCAATGCGATACTGGTCCGGGCGCAAATAACAGAAACACACTGGTCACCTGAGCTCGAGAGATCTCAATTATCATTGAAATTTTGGGAAAGCTTGGCTATTGAAATTGCAGGCTCTAACTCAAGTTCAGAACACATGCCCGAATGCTCTTAAAAGGCCAACGCGACCTCTTCAGCACATTCGAAATCGTTCAGCAAAGTTGAGATTAATCAAGTTTATACCACTAGCGCCGTCTGCCGATCTGTCGTTCGAACACGTCGAAAATACTCTCGCTACATTATAATACTCTCGCTCATTTAATATGGAGGAATTTCAATTCGAGAATGCACAGAAATATCTTGTAACGCCGACTTTGTTCAGTGTATAAACGCACCCTGCAGAAGCACGCTTGGATTAAGTATGCTTGGCATTTGTAACGAAAACATGATTTGGTCATTTTATTTGATATTCCCACTTCGCACCATATCCACAGGTAGGTTTCCGATATCGCATCGCATCTTCTATGTCTGACAGCAACAACATGATTCACTGGAACGCGACCAGGTAGCGCCACAAACTGTCGATAGAATGAGGACGGTAGGCAAGAGCACAGTTGCCAGATTTGCGGCTGGGCGCGCAATTGAAAAGCTCTCACTCAGCGTGATGGAAAGACGAAATAAAACAACAAAGCCATTTTGTTGTCGTCCATTAGCAGACTAGCACACTATCACACTCCCCCTCCTCCACCTCCATTTCCCAGTAGTAGTACCTGAGGCGACCCGACCCCTCCCCTCAACTGCAACACCGTCAATATCGTCGGGTCCAGGAAAGAAGCAACGACAAATGATGGGAGTCAATCGTGTCGGTTCCATTGGGGAATATTAAACGAAATGTGCCTCGAATAATAGATACACATTTTTCGAACACACATGGTCGACAAAATGCCCGATTGAAAACTTTAGGTACATTTGCATGTGCATTTTTAATCAATATACTACACACAATCAAATGTAAAATCAGAGCGCCTCACAATAGAGCATTGAAATTTTCAGCCGTGAACACCGCGAACACGTGACCAGATAACCAAATGACCAATAGCCAAATTAATAAATTTCCATATGCAAATGTCAGGAATATCAGGTAATTAGCAATTCGAATGCGAGCGATGTGTAAATTGACGTTTACGATTTTTTCACTCACCCTCTGTGGCGCCAAACCTTGTGGGATGGATGCTATATATATTCGAGAACAGCTGTGCATAAAAAGTAAATCGAAAAAACGGGGGAATTTAAATTAAAAAGACAGAAACCAGACTTCTCTCATGCCTTCACATTAAATGTTCAGGCTCGAGTCGCTGCTACGTTTTGAGAACCGCTGCCTAAGCGAATTCGATCTGACAGGGGGCCGCCAATGTGCCTGTCGACCCCAATTTTGGTAATTGTCATTATTCGTGACGAGCAGTTGAAAATGACACGCGATAAGTAGGGGGCGTTTCCACGGGCGATGCACAAGCGTGTATGGGGAAAATATCGCATGTACTGTGTGAGGAAGAAGGAGGAGGGGGGGGATGATGGACGACCGTAGGGCAGTGAAATCGAGAGTCGAATCCATTCCATGGCCGACCACCCAGCGGTTCAGGCGTGTGGCTTACAATTAATCGTGTAGCGTGCGTGTCAATATGAGGGTATGTGTTGGTGGGGGGTAGGCATGGAAATTGAATGGGGGAGGGGGTGGAAGTCCCGAATAAAAATGACCGCATCGCACGCCATTTTAGAACCACTGTTTTCTAGACAGTAAACATTGGAACCACACAAATGAGTCAACCAGTTTACACAGCGCGATTTTTGCATTCGCAACTGGAATTACATATGGTTATCATGAAACCATGATTGCACCTTCGTGAAACAATGAATGGTGTCCCGATTCAGGCAAAGAATGACATAGATCATCCTTGTTACCATTTACTCGAAACTAAAGCAAAGTCCAACATAAAGATCTAGTAAAAAATATATACATACGAACACATAAAAAAGATTGTCTTTTTATTATATTAGAGCTATCTATCCAGCGCGAGATGATGAACAGCCATCTTTTTTTTAGAATGGTTAATAACGAAGCAGTAAAAATGACTAAAAAACTAATTGAATTCGTAGAGATTGGCCAACCAAAAAGGTACCCATTTTTAAAAGAAGGTAGAAGAAAAGGGATAAAAGGATTGGAACGTGCAACATCCATAAATCTCAAGTTTACGAATCCATAAAAGGCACATTTGAGCCGCGAGCAATAAGTGATTCGACAAAATACGGGCGCTTTTATGCCGATCAAATCTATAGTCATAAAAACGAAAAAGAGAGAACCCCCTCCCCCACCTCTCCATATCACTTCACTGGTAACCAGGGAATCAATAATAGCGAGATATGGATTCAGTCCACGGCCTCTCCCCGCCGCAAATACCGCTTTATACCATATCTCTCCGTCGGATATCCAACCGGCCAATGCCGTCGTCGACGACGACGACGACCCTTGCAAATAGGGATGAAGTTTGGCAAAAAAAAAGTACTTCAAATGGGCCTGCACCGGACTGGTGTTGGGAAGGAAAGGGGGCGATGGTTGACATCATGTCACTGAATTAGACATACTGTGACCATCTCTACGGTTTTCTAAGTCCGAAAATGCATGCCACACGTTTCGAGTGCAGGTCAACAACACAATTAGATTTTAAACGCAAATCCCATAATTAATTATTAATTGGTGAAAGTCGTTAAACCCGCATCTAAATTGCACGCACTTGTAACAGCAGCTCAAAACTAACAGTTGCTCCCCAATAATTTTCACTGCACCAAAATTTGACAATCGTATAACTATGAATACAATCGTATACCTATGAATTTACTCGTATACCTATGAATTTAATCGTATACCAATGAATCTAATCGTATAACTATGAATTTATTTTAAATCCAGTAGTTTCCAGACGATAAATAAACGGTGCGAAGCACGCAGAATCTGTAATTCAATAGTTCCAATCGCATACAGTAATCGCGTACTGTATTAAAAGTTCCAATCGCATACAGTAATCGCGTACTGTATTAAGTTTCCTTTGCAACTCGGTAGTGGTGGAATACAGCCTCTGTGAATATAATCGTTACAACATTCCCCGCGTCAACATTACAAAATTATTTATTAGCTAATATCAAACGAATTCAAAGAATTCGTCGATAGCAGACAGACACACATTTCCATATAGACTCCGACTAATATTGAACAAACTCGTGTCCATGTTTTCTGTATACAGCGATATATTGCCAAAAGCCGTCCGTCCTGATAATGGAGTGGGTTGGGAGAGAGTTGAGGGGTGGGGGATGGTGGTGAGGCGGAAGCGTTCGTCGGAAAAGGCTAGCTACTAGTAAATAAGGAGGTATATTTTCGCGGACCGCACTTTCGAAATCGGACCAGACAGGTTAATTCAGCATCATGTGTACACGAATTAATTATTCATAACGATCCTAGTGCAAGCAAACCTTGGCTATATGTACGGCCAAGTCGCCTTCTCGAAACTCGACACCACTCCGAAATTAGCAAATGGATCGCCGCACAGTGCGCATTAGGAGGCAGGCGAAAAGTAGATGGCGCCACTGTCTGGGTGACGGACTCCCGTTCTGCGGAAATGAGTCAGATCGACGAACAATTTGACATTCACTGGAGGTATTGGTATTCCCTCGTGAAAACGGATGTTCGCTCCAGGGCAGCCCTGGACAAATCATGGACGAATAGAATGACTTATCCAGGTAATAATAAATCAAATTATGTCATCGTAAAAAAAGTATTATATATATTTAATATTGATACGATATTTTCCGGCGACGATTCCAAATGTCGTTTGCTTAACTCATCTATGCATGACAGGTTAGCCCATTTTAACGTTGCCCATACTCGTCGTGGCCGAGTGGCCAACTGCTTCGCTCAACGAATATAGAATACAATTACGGCAACTAGAGTTTTGAATTTGCCAGAACCAATTTCAACGCGCGGCAAAATTAAAAATTCATAACGCAATTTTCTATCCCCCCCAACACCACCCCACCCCCATATACCACGCACAGAAATGCATACAGGAACATTTTCGAGGCGGGCCGGACGTGAGAGCTGCGAACCGCCAGGAACGAAATTGAATTTGGCGAAACGAAATAAACTCCTTTTTTTGGATCGGGGACGTCTAAAACATGTTCGCTTCCATATTTAATTAGCACGTTGCCAACTTTTTCGTTTTGGGGAGCTGGGAAGCGCGAACCCCATTCGCTTCCACCGATTAAATACATGTACAGTGGGAATAGCGATGTCAGTCGTAGATGAGAAAATATTCATTATTAACACAACAAATTTCTACATTTTAAATTTTTTGTAGCCATCTGTGATAGCCAAACACACACGCACATTGAACTCAATTTCCAAAGAGGAAAAGCTGCAGAAAGAAAGATACCCTACAGAACAGAATTTAATTAAATGAGACTTCCACCATCCGATGGGGTATGCGTTTTATCAGATGAGAATTAAGTCTTGCAAAAACACAAAGAAAAAAACAGAAAATCTTATGTATTAAAGCAGTTTTTTTAAAGGCCACAATTTTTACTGACAGTTAGACTCAGATTTAATTCCATGAGAATCAATTGCATGAGCACTTTACAATTTTTTTAGCTCAACCTATGCACAGTTTTCTAATTGCCTTTACGAAAGCCGAAATCGAACGATGACGTCAGCCTAACTGTGCGCATTGCCTTGAACACCATTTGCCCCTTATAAACACGCAATCACTGCAGCAACGTAGGTGGAGTCTAGGGTGAATAATAGTCCAACTTATTTGAACAGAAACAATCTTCTAAAACCCGGATGCGGAAAAGAAATTCTTTTTAAAAAAATCCTACCTAGATCGAGAAAAGGGGGACAGAAAAAGAGAACGAAAATCCGCCAACAAAATTGAATGGGGAAAGCCGACGAAACTTACAGAGCTCGAACTACGGAGAAGCGCAAACGATTCATACATCTATTCATTTCAATATATATACTCGTACAGGTGTATACACATATATATATTTATTTTTGGAGAACAAAAAACAAAACAGTTTCCGGTTGTCGAGCTAGCAAGTCGCACGCTTTGATCGCTCCGTCGTCTGCTACTTGGTTTTGAACTTTTTTTTCCGTTCTCCATTGTCTCAGTGGATTTCTAAGTGAGTTTTTTTGGTCACTACGCGACAATATCGCGACCACTTTAGCGTGGTCTAACCTAAATGAACTGTGCTAAGTGTAAAAAGCCTCTCAGTACTTCGCAGTTGGTGCTATTTT
>JAQGBY010000914.1:0-34943 GCA_034698785.1 Mycogona germanica
AAATAGTGCCGAAGCACGCCGAGTCGGATGTCGAGTTAAGGACGATGTCTTAAGGACAATGAAAGCTAGATAGATATGGCAGTGTAAACCGACTGTTACAGTAATGGTGGATATTTGAAAATAACTTCCAAATTGTCGACATTGTCGACAAAAAATATGATTTTGCGAAACGACTTCTTAACGAGTTGTATAAATATCCGGAAAATGATCGACCTGATTCTGCCTCTGTAAACCGTGGCCGACTTATTATAATAAATACTAAAAGAGGGTCCATTATTTTGAACTATTTCAAAGTCACCAAAAAAATAATTTAATTTAATTTACCATGGTACTGCACGTTTTCGTCGTCCCATCTGCCAATTGTATGGATCGTTTGGGTTGTAGAGTGTGGAATTGATTGAAGAGGACAGCATGAAATGCAAGGCACACTATAAAAATAGTAAAATTGAAATTATGACTGAGACAGCGCCGGACGATTCCATAGAAAAATATAAGTCGTGACAGTATTCCTCATCTCACTTGATGACTCCTGACGTGCTGTGGGCACGGTGTCCGTGAAATGTGCACCAGTCATGCATGTACCAATATTTTCAATTTATAGACTCTTTTCAAACGCCAGTATGTCTGGTCATACCTTTTCTTGTGGAGTGAGGATGCTCTCTCCAATATCCATGGTAGTATTCGACAGAAAAGAGAATATGATGGATTGTTTGTCATTCTCATTAGGATCCATGGCCTTGTTAGTTGAGGAGCCGGTTTGGGATATGATATCAGTTATTCCGTTTACCTGGAATCTGAGTGGAATTAAGAGGTGAAAAGTAAACACACTGTAATTTGGTCGAGCTAACGAGACTGTGAGTATAATTGGAATCTTCCAATTCAAAGTTAGTTCATCTGGTTTTCCGTTCAATTTATATCAATTTTCGCATTCATATTTTGCATTTTTCACTTTGAGAATTTAAAATTTCGCATTTTGTCGCGTTGATTAAAAAGAAATTCGCGAGATGAAGAAACGGGGTTAGATGTTCACTAACAATGGATTATTGTTTGTACGCTTTTATGTATGGCCCATTTTGAAAGTTTTTTAATGCAGCCTGACAATGGAAAAAGTGACTAAACTGGTATTTGGAAATCCCAATTGTAAATACACCGGAAGTGAAATAGTGAATGCGTCACTATTAGTTCAAATTTCTTGATTTTGGGGAATTCGCAACATTTTCGGTAAATTCACTAAATTGGTGCTAAATAACAATTATCGCATTAATTCGCAAAAAAACACACACACACATCAATACTTCCTAATCGAACAAAACGTTCAGGAATGACGAAAGAACATCATTTTAAGTAGAACTAAAAAATGTCACGTTTATCGTAAAAATGAAAATTTCGTTGTGGGATAAAAAGGTAGATTCAATATGTAAACACATTTTAGAAATAATATATCGAAGAGAGCTCTGCGAACCTCTGAAGCAGCGCCGATGCCAATGCAGAGGCATTAGCGGGAAGATTCCTGCTCAGCAAATTGGTTTCCAATTTTTCAATGATGTAAATCAGATTATCGAGACTGCTCTGCAAACGCACCGACGGATAGAAGTTCGGAGTCGTGTAGCAGTCTGTTATTGTCGTTGGCAGATTATTGAAGGTGGCACCCAACATACCTCCTCGCGCTATTGGATAATAAATATAGAAAAACATAAATTGAAAATGAATGATCAACATTCTAACGCCTGAGTAACAATATTCGTGCTAAGAAAATGATATAGTTTACCGATCGACTGTGTTTGCGCTGCCACCACAACCATTCCTAATAGGAAAATCTTTAAAATTATATTTTCCTCCATCATGGTTCCTGAAACAAGTTTAAAAAATGGATGAATGTTACAACTACAACGATTGCACATCAAAGAAAAAAGGGGAATTTCAAGACTGGTTAACCAAAAAAAAAAACAGGAATCTGCGATATATATGAAAATAGAGGAACGGATTATAGGTAAACCAACAAATCGTCAATCAAATGATATTAAATTGGGCTAGCATAAAAAGATTCGGCAAAATATGCTTCTAGTAATTAAATCAATACAATATTAGATCTCATCAAGCATTTTCGCAAATACGAGTTATAATTTGGTGACGTTCTCAATGCAGGTCCAATAACAATAAATGAGCGCTAAATTACAGTATCAGTACTTAAGAAGTGCAAAACTGAACGGAAGACATTAAAAAAAGATCTCCACCATGTAAAAATTCAATAAACGAGACAGTTTGAAATTTTAATTTGTGTTTGGGCGTCAACGTTGAATGGCACCGGACGGTTTCTTAAATACAATACCTATTTGTGAAGGACCAAGTACAAACAACTAAGGACAATAGGGCGAAAGATTTGGGGTTTTTATTTGCTTAGTTTCGTTATTTCCGGGTGTGTCGTTGGTGCATGAACGACTCCTTCGGTGCACCAAAAATGTAATCCTCGAATCGCTATCAATTGGTCCAATTCTATTTGTCTATCGCCAGGCGCGCATTCGCCAATCTGCGCTCACTCGCTCGATGACAAATACAGAAAGCTCGGGCCACTCGAAACAACAGCAACACGTAATGTGTCGTAAAACCCTACTATACACACCCACGACGGAGTGATCAACTCATTGTGCCGGTGACGACACGAAGCGATAATAAATTTAGTTGGACCGAATGTCGCCACCATCGCTGAACGCCATTTTGAAATGTTTATAACCTAACGAAACCCCTAGCTTAGATCACCGAGATGAACTTGATTTTAGCTGGAAATGCGTACAATTAAATTTTTTTTAGATATTGTTTCAAAGAGGGGAGACAAAACTTAACAAAGTTATTTCCTCGATGATAAAAAATACCGTACGCCTTTAAAACTAAGTTTCAAAACGAAAGTGGACAAAGGCGCAAAACGAAATTAAGCAGCGAAGAACGAAAATAAAAATCAACGGCATAAGTTAATTATATTATAAGAAGAACTTCCGAAATTAGGCTTTATATATAAGAAGAACGTTTGGATTATTTTCAATAAAAATGGGGGTTGTGCTGCCCGGGACAGGCCAGACGAAAAGAGACGAACAAAAGTTAACGATAACTCTCTTCTGTAATGAAAAAATTAAAACTAGAAAACCGTGGAAACTGTCGCTACAGCTAAGACGATGACGATTCACATCTGACCAATTTACCACATCCACATCTAAATTAAGTAGTGTACACTTAGACTAAAAAATATCACGGAAAGTTCATGTACAAAATAACAACGACCTGCACAGGCAAAGTTCTAAATTTCTGTAAAAATGGTTAACTGCCACCTCAACAGGACAAACAACAAATATCACAAATATCTACTTACGAGTGATCCTCAGAACGTCCGAATTGTTTTATTTTTGTTTGTAATTCACCGATCACTAGATTTACAACAAAAAAAAATCCTAGTGAGAATTAGCGAGCGATCCCAGTACTAGCAGCATAGAATCATAACTGCAAGTTGAACGGTCCCGATTACAAATGTGAATAAATAATTTAGATAAGCGGGGAAGGTGAACGTAAAAAAACTTATAAGGTGTTTGTTTTATTCCTTGCCCGCCTACACGGGAGGCGAAAATGATAACATCAAATTCTTATCCGCGTCCAGTAACCGTTGGCAACCAGATAACCGCAAATGCGATTGAGTTTTGGGTTGACCCGAATAACAAAACGTTTACGAATTTCGCTGAAAATTAGGCAATCTTTGGCTAAAAATAAGATAATATCGGGTGGGGCTTAGTAAGGGGTGCGGGCACTTACTCATGACTGAACCTGGGCGTGGGATTGGCAGATCATTAAACTCAACAACTAATATTCACTATGCAACATTTTCGAGTTTGTTAAAAACAATATCTACCTATTTATATTTCGGGTGTGTATTTGGCTAAAAAAATTAAAAGTAAATAAAAATAGATCAAAAATGCTTCCAATAAAATATAATTGCCGACGACGGTTTGTTGATAACCCAATTTAGTAACACGGTCTAGATTTCGATTGCCATCGCGGTCTACAGATTCTAGCCTTGTTTTGAACAAACCTAATGGGGGAAAAATTTTCATCCGCACAAAAAATCAATTAGTAAACAAAAAAATAAAAATGGAGGCACTCACCATCAAGCTGGCTTGATTCCAGATTATCTGAAAAATACTTATTTAAAAAAAACGTAGCATTTTATGAGAAATGAGCGCAGTTGGTTAAGCGACGGACTGTGGTTCGGCGATCCCGGGTTCGATTCCCGGCGCGGGCTCTCGATTATTCGATCCCGGGGTACTGGTGAAAATGTGCCTCTCACATAGTGCCTGAGCACTGAGAGGGGTACAGAATCTTCCTGTTGTGATATACACTTCAGTGAATTTTAAAAAAAGTTACTCATTTTTTCGATACGCAAACAATTTATTCTACCAATTTATTCCATGATGGGAGTATCTCAAAATTTCCATTAAATTAAAAGTTATGAGCAAAAAGAAAAAACGAATACGTGTTTCTCAAGTTCCAGAAAACAATAGAGTAAAGAAAACTGATAATATTAATAGACGCTATTTGAATAACAAATATTTGAAAAATTCCGCATTTATTTTACATTAATAGTTTATGGTCAACATACTTTTTCACCATATAAAAAATGCAACGCTACAAAGATGATCAAGAACATTAAACAGGAAAAAAAGGTCCATTCACAAATAAATTATTTGCAAAAAACTCTCATCCATTAAATCGTGAAAAGCGTATCCGACAAGCATTTAACATCGAATCACCAAGTCCCATCAAGTTTTTATATTTTATTTAAGTCGTAGTCAATTATTCAGTCGAGTCAACTCGGTATCGATTTTTTTCTCCAAATTCTTAAAACATCATCTCAGCAGTGCAACTAAGACATATTTATTAATTTGAGTTTTATATTTCTAATTGAAAAAGAGCCTTTCGTAGAACCTTTTCTTTGTTACAACACATGAAACAAACTCGTTTAAGAAAATCAAGCAAACTATTTAAAAAAATAAATAATCACGTTATTTTCAAAACCGCCAAAAACACTCGAGTAATGATGAATCACCGAGACATTTGAAAACTCCACATATCCGTCAACAAATAAATGAAATATGCACAGAGGCATAGCTTAACCAAGATAGTTTGGAGGAAGTGTTTCGAAAAGGTGGCTGGCCACGGTCCATGATCTCCAAAACCGGAAAGGGAAACGAATGGAAAGGCGGAATCGAGGAGGAACGAACGGTCAATCTGAAACTGACCAGAAACCGCCAAACACAAATTAAACGTAAAATAAGAATGACCAAGAAACTATTTCAATCGGTATCGTCTTTTGTGTTCTCCGATGCCCTTTGCCAAGCCTTTTTCAAATTGTACAATGAATCGAATTGGGGAAAACAAGTCTCGCAATTATTGGAAACCGAGTGCAATATTGCTCAATTGTTCTTTTAAAAAAAAATTGCGCAAGACAACGTGGCAATTGCACGATTCGCTGAACGTTGAATCCAATCCATCTAGTGGTCTTTGGCGTGCACATATTGCTTTTTTTGCCAACAGATTTCTTTAATCAGCTTAGTCCTAGTCATAGTTTGCAAATCAGAACCGATCTACACTTTCAAGACGTTGGGTACAATAACAAAAGTTGCACCAAATTCTACAAGATTGTAGAGCAGAACTTGCTTGAAAATGACTTGAATGTTAATACGAGCCAAACATTTTTTTTTTGTCAGGCGTAATTCGAAAATAGTCAAGACTTCCAATTTCATCCAGTTAATGTCCCAATAATTAATAAGGACACTGGAAATGCGTTCTTGAAAAATTGGGGAGACAATAAGCGAAGGAGTGCTCATTTCGTTCGTTGAATCGTCAAGTGGGGAAGAGGGGGCGGTTAAATTAGTGGACTGATTTGATTGCTAATAAAACATGAACCGCTAAATATTGTGAAATAGTTGTATCCTGTTACAACGAATTTACAACCAAGATAATATACATATTTTCTGAACCGTTCATCATATTTTGTGTATTTCGCTTCGTTAATAAAATGGTGATAAGGACAGAAGAGACGGAGAGGAAAGGCAAAAAGCAAAAAAGCTAGATCATTATTAACATGGCGGAAAACTGATTAGCAAGTGGTCATTAGAAAAAAAAAACGGACTTTCTATTGTAAAAATGTACGATTTCGTTCTGGGCGACACAGAAGTGTAATGTGTCCCGGGTGATCGAGTGGAGCAGAGGGAAAAGTGGATGAGATGAGACCTACTATTCGCCAATACCAAATTCTGGATTTGGAGTCGCATAATGAAAGTTATACTCGAGTTACTTACTGGTAGAGGGGAATAGAACAGCTGTAATTATAATGCAAATATCTAACCGAAACAACTATCGTATTCAATAAACAAGTGAATGACTTGACAAAAGTCATCCAGTAAAAATTTCAATCGTGCAAACTCTAGGTACGAACGAGCCAAACCGATTCTGCACATCAATTAGATTTGGAGTTCGAATCCCTTTGGAAATAGGAAAGGTGGTGATGGATTATATGAAAGTGATTTATGTGCAGGTAATCTAAAAATTGGATTAACAACTTATTGAACATGTTGGGCGACTGCCTTTTTTCTTCTTGTTTTCGTATAAAACCCTATAAAGCTACTAAGCAATTGCCTAGGGCCAAAAACCAATTCATGTTGTATGAAAAAGTTCAATTATTTGTGAATTTGAAATGCACTCAGAGACAATTAATTGGTTTTGTATACGTTTTGAAAAACACAGGAATATTTCTCTTATATGCGCTCGTAATCTGATACACACATTTTGTTTTAAACCTAGGCAGACAATAAATCCTCATAATCAAATTGATGTGGTGAATGACACGACAGCCCAACGCCAGAACAATCTAGGTATCCATTTCGCTAACGAAACGAACCACAAACGAAATCAAATTTCATATTTCAAAAATTTCAAATGGCTGTACGTCAAAAATGGGGGTTTTGTGCATAACTTTATTACTTTAATGAAAACACAACAGAGCTAAAGTAAATCAAAGTTCGTAGTTCCCCAAAACATTACATAAACTAGAATATTCACACTACGGTGAATATTAATTATCCGAATCATGGAATTAATATCATTTGGTGACAAAAAGGTTTCCGCTCGAGTTAAACTTAATCGAGTAGAGAACAATTTGACCACTTGAACGAAAAAGTGAGGAGCACACACGTCAGAGCAGGATTCCAAATTTTTCGACCTAACACATACAAATAAACAAAAAGATAAACGTGGGGAGGAGGAGGAGGAGCTCTCACTCTCGTTTTAATCGAAGACTGATGTTAAATCAGTCAGGGTGGATCAGAAGGCCCCAGTAGGAAAAGAGCGCCCGGTCAAAAATACAAGAAAAAGAAAAAACGAGAAAATACTAGATGTTCAAAGAATACAAAACAATTAAATTAATTAATTAATAAACTGCACACAATGTTATAGTATTACAAAACGCAATTAGGAATTTAGACGGGCAGAGATGTGGTCCGAGTAAACCTTGGTTTCAAGTTTTTTTTAAAATATCATCGTTTGCGAATGATATCACAACAAACCCACACACACTGCCTCGTCATCCCAACACTAAATGAATTCCAAGTCGAGCGTGTTTCGAAGCAAGTCAAGTCATTTTTAAAAACAAATCCAATTCGATTTCTTTTTTCGAAAAAAAAAATGTTTATCAGTCACAATGTGTGCTCACACGACGTAGACGAGCTAGAAGGTCGCCTACATTATTATGTGGACCACATGGATGACGCCTAGGGAAGGGGTGGGGTCAAAAATAAGTAAAATTATTTTATAAAGTATTGTTTTTCCTATAGAGATGGTAATTTGACGTCTTTTCAAGTGTCTCTCATATTAAGTAGACTTCACACGCCGGTAAACACAAAAAAAAAAAAAAAATGAAGATCAAGACTCGTACATAACAGAAACTTGATCTTGGGATACGACAGACGCTTACTAAACTCAAGATATTTTTTTAAGCGACATCGATCGTTACGGAACTTCAGAGGCAACTGTTATTTTTTTTTTTGGTAGTCGATGACGTCACGCTAACAGGCGCGTCTAAAAATAAAACAAACGTTACGCGCAACAAAATATTGATTCGAATTTACGTTGACCCGGTTGGAAGAGCCATTAGATATTTTTTGGGCCTACCATGGGACTATCAGTCGAGATATATAATTACGATTTCACCAAGTAAACTCATGTTTGTTTCTAGTTTTTCTTCAAAAAAACAAAACAAAAACGACCATTACAGGCGTGCAGCTGAAAGGGAATCTTGACAATCTGAGATTTTCTCGATTGTCAAAAATTTCCTCTAGCTAGACTTACATGTATTACATGTATATATCCAGTTGTCGTTCCCCGGAGGTTCTCAAACGTGAAGAACAAACTAATTTTCAAAAATTGATCGAAACTAGTGTCATTCCGCCAAACAAGAACTGGGTTTGTTGGGCCCTCTCTCAACATGCGTGGCACACGTAAGTTAAATTTTCTGGCTTTTGATCGTCCTAAACCATGATGACAAAAACAGAAAATGACTTTAACACAAATCAGATCGACATGGTGCAATGAGCAGGTTATGAAGACAGGGGCTGAGATAGTGCGTGTGAGGAAGGTGGACAGGTGACACCGAGGTGCCGGCGACACGAGCTACAATTTGGCAATTTGGTAGACTAGCTATGGCACTATAGCAAAAAAGACGACAATGAAGACGACTGACTTGAAATCGAAAGAGAAACGCGTTGCAACTGTTAATTGACGCGAGCCACACACACAAAAAAATAACCCATTAACACCTCCTGCAGTCTCCCCCATCCCAGCAAACAAAATTAATCAGTGGACAGATTCGAGTTCTCAGCAGAAACGGCAACTGGATATAAAATGACGAATCGAGATTACAAGTTCGATTCTAACGATCAGGTGGGCACTAAGGAGGAAAAATTGCCAGCCAAACTAGGGGGGGGTTCCAATCGAAAATAGGGGGCAAGGGGATACCTAGGGATGGTGGTTTGCTCGGACATGAGTCACAGCTGCACCTTATCAAAGACGTGTGATCTAGTTCATCGTATCGTGTTTTTTCGTGTGCTTTTATTTTTCGTCCACCTTTCGACACAAGAGGGCTTGTCGTGGGTGGTTGGGCGGTGGTCAACATGTCAACTCGGAGAGATTCGGGGGTGGGGAGTTTTGGGGGTTAATTCCGTGGCCACCTCTCTCACTCATACATCCCCAACTACATTATTATGCAGTGTGTGAACACGCTCCCTCTTAACTCTCTCCTGCCGAACCGTGTCACACCCGCGCGCTCGCAACGCAGACGACCTGACGCTAGGCGCACGATGACGACGGAGCAGTGCCGTTGATCAGCTGGATCACCTCCTTGGGCTTGCTGTTGCCACCTCCGCCGCCGCCGGCGACCGCCTTGCCGACGGACGGCGCCGGGATGCTGCCGGACGTGGCCGGGGCAATGCCGCCGGTGCTGCCGGAGATAGGTGGCGAACGGTTCCGACGTGCTCCACCGCCTCGGCCGCCACGGTTGTCGCGTTGCGGCTTGGGGGCGTGGCCACGTGGACCACTGTTGATGCTGCCACCATCGCCGCCGGAGCCGGGCTGGTTGTTGCTGTTGGCGTCATCGGAGCCGGTGCTGCTCGTCAAGCCGTTCTCCTTAATGTCCTTTCCTAGAAGAAAGTTGGCTTGTTTGTTAAATGTGAGGTTGGTCACCTGGACCCTGAGTGCTGCAATTCGGAGGAGACGCAAAAATCACACGCACTTTCTGTTGCGTACAAATAGAACTGACTCCAGTACACATAAATGATGAGTGAGGTCACAATAATTTGCGAGAAATCTATTTAGCCCGCCCAATAGTACCAGCGAGGTATTGAGCATACCACCAAGTTTAGTTTTTTTTTTTTAAAAGACGTGCATCACTTACCATTCTTGTTAGCGACAGAGTCGGAACTAGCACCGCCCGAT
The DNA here is from genome assembly GCA_034698785.1 of Mycogona germanica. NCBI lineage: Eukaryota > Metazoa > Arthropoda > Diplopoda > Chordeumatida > Chordeumatidae > Mycogona > Mycogona germanica. Next base: position 10,027 of record JAQGBY010000914.1, read on the forward strand.
GAGACGGCATTGTGCGAGGGAGCCGTCGACGACAGATTATGTTCGACGTCTCTGGCCTCCGAATTGTGCCTGGAGTCACGCGGGTAGCCGGAGGACGTGTAGGCCGGGATCTCGCTGTGTCGGCGTTGGTAGCGGCCGCCCCCGCCCTCTCCGCCACGACCACCCCCACCGGAGCCGTTGGGCGGACGCTGGCGACGAGGACGACGATTGCTGTTGTGGCTGGATCCCTCCACCGACGATACACTCTCTAAAATACAGGGCACAGAAATACGGATAACTATTATTTTTCTTTCTCAACTGCGTATCTCAACTTTATGCTGGAGCACTATTCAAGGGTGGCACATTGCCACCAATACGCAGAGCTATAGAATAAACAAACACCCACACAGGGAATCGACCCAGAAACCCGTGACTCGTTTATATTCCAAATAAATGGATCACTGTAGATCATTATGAGAAGCCGAACTCACAAATTTTATATTCCCCATTTTACCTAAATCATTTGGCATCCAACATTTAAAAAAACTACATAGCCCAGTTGGTTTAGCGACTGACTGACTGTGGTTTCGCCGGTCCCGGGTTCGATTCCCGGCGCGGGCCCTCGAAAATTTCGATCACGGGGTACTGGTCGTTCCCCCTCGCACAGTGCCTAAGCACCATGAGGGGTAAGGCCTGTAGTGCGGTTGACTACAGTTGATTGGCAACAAACGCTCAATAATTGTTACAAACGCTCAATAAACAATTTTGGTTGACAAAAAATAATTTTCGAGTCTATAATTTAGGCACCACCATTAGGTCTCTCAATTATCGTCCCAGCAACTGAATCCCAGTGCTCACCTTTTTTAACCAAATTAGGTGAGAAACATTATCGCGTTCATACGCAATCGATTTCCACATAACTATGTCGCTATGTTTATAATAAAATTTAATTTTAACTTTTTTTTAAAATGAAATTTGGCCATTTAATTTATAAAAAAAAATCACAAAAAAAGCCATCAAAAAAAGGTGAATGGGTCATCCTACCTTGATCGTAGCTAGCCACACTGGAAATTTCGTGAACGTCCAGAATTGTTTCGTCGTCATCGGTGAGACGTCGTCGTCCCTGTCTGGTTCCGTTTCGTCCGCGCGAGCGAGGTGCCTGATCGGGTCCGCGCGGATCGTAACTTCCGGCGCGCACAAAGTTAGGATTGTAGCGAGGACCTACGAGGAAAAAAAACATATCATTAAGTAAAACGAGACATGCGAGAGTGGCGAAATGTCGGATCGTGCAACGGCATTCAATAACAAAAACACTAAACTTCCAAATAAGTCGACAGAAAATTTTAATGAAATTTAAACTGACCTTAACTATATGGGCGAACGTTTCCTGCAAATCCCCTTTTTGGAAATTTGGTTGCATAACGTTTATTCAATTTTTAAAAAATATATTTATTATACGGATGAAATACGCAGTTTTTTTTAAAAAACGGAACTAAAATTAAAGCAACGGAACAGGAAAACGGGGTTACTGTCGACTTATACAGAGGTTTAACGAGTGGAAGAACATTTTCAGTATAATATCAAAAATAAAACGAGTTAGTAATTCATTTTTAGCAAAAAAAAAAAATTAAAGACTCTGCCCAATTAGCAATTGCATGCTATTAGTACCGGCATTTTGTAAAGTATATTGGTAGCATAATTTTGGACATAATTTCAGCGACGAACCCAGTTCTACAACTTCCCATGCTTCAATATAACACAAACCAAAAAATGCCATGCAAATACGGTATGGGAGTAACGGGGATGTGATTTGAAGGGATAACAATAGGTAAGGAGCGGGAGAGAGTGGCAGAAGAATTGCCCACAGAAGGCACAATTTTTTTGAAATTTTAGTGAATGGGCAAAGAAAAACGCGACAGATTGGTTATTGAACAAGAACGGTTACAAGAAAGTCACATAACACCACCTAGTTTTTATGGTTTTATTACAAACAAGTTTCTTAAAATAAAAAGACACAAAAATCTAAGAAATATATATATAAGCATCAATTTTATAGCTGTCCAAGTTCGGGTTTTCTTGGTCAAGTTTAGATGAACACGGGTCAAGGTATAGTTGAATCAAGTCAATCAATGCATGGGAATATAAAAAATTGTCTAGGTTGTTCAGGACAGGCTCCAATAAATGCCAACAATTTGTGGGGGGGGGGGGGGGACCAATTGGCCGAACAGCCGCGTCCGATGTCACGCAATGAATTCACCGAATCGCATAGGCGGCGGCTTCACTAGACAAAATTAAAATTTAGAAAGTCTCCAATTTCTTCAAGAGAGATCCAGCTTATTTACATTACATGAGCAAATGGAGAAATATGAAATAAAATTTTAAAAAAATTTCTCGAAACAATTGACACGCGAGACTACAGTGACGTCCCCCCCCCAACCCCACTAACGGCATTTACAGAAGCGTGCCAACTGGTTCGACGAACCTTTGGCAGCCAGACGAAGGTCCGGCCACCAAAACGAACCTGACCACGAGACGGTTGACCAATCGAGGTGCACAATATTCGGCATTATCGTCATAATAATTATTCATTTTTCAATTTGTGCTCAAGAGTGTAGACCTGAACCAAAAATGCGACTTGGCGTAAAGACTAACACGTCCTTTTCAGCTGTCTGACTTTATCCTTATGTGGATGTCTCCAACAAGCTCACTGATAATTTTACTGTTACTCCTCAAGCACAGCTCGCACTCTTGGTACAAGCCATAGTCTCAGATACGATTCTTCCCACGCTCCTCTACAACTAGGAGTCACACGAATGACGTACCAAGACGCAAACAAATTTACCAATGACTGAAAGTACGAACGAGACGCAAAAAGTTACCATTATCAGATCGTTCGTAATGCCGGCACGTTTGCTAACAGTGCGCCACGCACGAAAAGGTACACAAAATTGTCACATTGTCGAAGGAACTACTCTGACATTTGGGTATCTAACACGCAATTTATGCGTTCACATTTTCCCACGCCGTTAGGAGAATAACATAATCACCAGTATGAGTAGGACGCAAGCAGCAATATTTGCTTTCTTTGTCTTCTCTCCAAGTCAATTTAAAATTACATTTGAGACGATGCTTGAAATAAGAGAAACCGTCGTCTAACGGTACGACTCGTCCTAGCCCAGTTGGTTTAGCGACTGGTTCGGCGGTCCCGGGTTCGATTCTCGGCGCGGGCTCTCGTTAATTTCGATCCCTGGGTACCGGTCGTTCCCCTCGCATAGTGCCTGAGCACCATGAGGGGGACGTAACGCCTGTAGTGCGGTTGACTACAGTTGCTTGGAATTTTTAAAAAAAGCAACGGCTGTGGCGGGTGGGCAGCTTGAATTAGAAGCCGGTCATTTCAGGTTCCCGCCTTGACTGATGATCTTTGAGGTGATGTCATATTTCTGGAGCGTGTATTACACACCCACCCATAATACACATAACTAGATGATAGTCACATGTGAAGCTAGGTAATACATGTCATACAATACAATGTAGTTCAAATCTGATTTGATCAGATCGACGTGGATGCAAAGAACTATTTTTCCAAGACAGGAAAGGTGGGAGGTGGAGACTGAAACGTAACACAAACCATCTAGTATCTGGAGCAACGCCACAGAGGAATCGAGAAAGTCCGATTTTATGCAATATTTACTATGAAAAATGAATAGATCAATCTGTGTGTTCTAGAAATATGTAAGGAACCGCAGAAAGAATAAATAAAAAAGAGCTACCTCAGAATTCTACTAAATTTTAGACAAGTTTTTTAAAAATCTCTTCAATAAAAAGTATTTTGAAGTCACATCATCTTACGGTGACAAGGTATTTAACATTACGTCGGCTGCATGTAGAACAAACAGCGCGGTAAGATAAACACTATGAGGGGTGCAGAACCCACGTATTCCTTACGAGTCAGACCTAGTCATCTAGCATTTTTTCTGACCACACCCTCAAGATGCCTATTGGGGGAAAGATTCAGGACAGGACCAAGAGAGAAACAACCTAATAATATTAACAAACTTGGAAAGTGTGGACACATTCTTCGAAGCCGAAACAAAATGTCACCATCAAATTCGTCAGAATCTAATTGGTCTCATCAACCAAACAACCAACGAGAGCAATAATGATTAGGTTATAAGCTAGATGGAGGTCAGGTGTAAGGTTGTAGGGTGAGCAGGAGAAACAGCAAACCCCGGTCAAAAGTAACAGTCCAGTGAGAGTAACAAGTGGGGATCAATGCCCGACGTGCTCCGGTCAGTATCAGAAAAAGGGTGAGAAATCGGAGGGATTGCGAATGTGCACTGCATTAAATGACAGAGAATCACGAGAAAAGAAAGCTAAATTATGTCCGGCCTCCTCGGTTTCAAGCAAGTTAGCAATCGCTGACGCCGCATTTCGCAAACTCTCCTATCAGGGGGACAACTAACCTTCATGCCTTCGCATTTGCAACAGCAGAGGTTAACATACACATTCACACACTAAAATCGAATTACCATAAATAGCCAATGGTGCACAGATGTTGGGGAAATAATAGGTTTACTCAAGTCAAGGTTGGGTAAAGGTAACGAGTCAGTTTTAATGTACGCTACCGCAAAATAGAAACGTTGGCGTGTCGCAATCGCCAACAATTTTGTAAAAAAGCGACCCATCCAATTAAAGACTGGGACCTCGCGGGCGTAATTTCATTTTTACTAGGAACTAAAACTCAATTATGAGACGTACGTTTGAAATTCTATTGGACAAGCAACGATTATAAATTTGGCTGCGCTTTGGAACACAACCGTTTCAGATTTATGGTCCTGGAGGCGCTCTTGTTCAGTTCTGTAGGGTGACCAAAGTAGACACGATTGGGAAATTATAGGATGATGAACGAATAGTCTTTTCGTCTTTTTAACTAGGTTACCCGTGCTAAAGTGCTAGCCTACTTTGTTTGCGTTATCTAAATGTTAGGTGACAGTAGCGTACAATTTTAGCAACAGTAGTAAAAGGGGGGTGGGGGGATAAACATATACCATGACAAGTCCTTTATGCCCCCGCTCTTGGGGGCGTCAAAATGTGGTCTCAAGCGTTCAGTTGGGAGAACAGACTAGAGCCAAATGCAGTAGTATCAGTCATCACTGGACAACATTAGTGACCGAGCATGAACAGCCTACAGCCTGATCGACTGACATCACCCGTGTATTAGTTAGCATTTTTTAAATCCTAGAAATTATTTTTTCAAAAAGGATTTCCCACGAAATACATATTGAGATATACATATATATAGAGAGAGAGAAGAGAGCGAGATAGATATAGGTACGGGGATCAAAATCGAGCGCGTCATATTTGTCAATAGGTCGTCCGTTTACAAGCATGTTTTTTGGGGGTCAAATAATCGGTGAGCCGCAGATCAGTTGGACGTAGTTGAAATCTGGTGTTACACGCATTCGGGTGGAGTGGGGTAGGATGGAATGGGTAGGTGGTAGGAACCCAAGATGGGACAGGAGTGGGTAGTCGTGACAGTAGCCTTAGCATATGCGCGCGCGCTTGCTTTTCACTTTCTGGAATTGGTCATATTTTTAGGTCCGGCGCCAGATCCGCCGATACCGCGCCCCCCCCTCGATCCACCCCGATGGTGGTGGTGCTGGTGCTGGTGCGGGTGGGTTCTAATGTCCGTCGAGCCACCCGACCCCACCGATATTGAGGGAGCCAAGCCGGAGCCACTTCCGGCCACCGAAGACGACAACGACGACGGATTGGTCTTGCGTTCGCCGCCGCTTCCACCACCACCCGCGTAATCGTTGAGCAACCCGGCCGCACTGCTGGAGGAGCCACTGCCGTTGCTGCTGTTTGTGGTGTCCCTCGCGCCCGGCCCGCCGCCGCCACCCCCACCGGATCCCACATAGTTGGACCCACGATCCCCAAAATGCACAAACTTGCCTCCTCGGGAGCCGGGGCCGCCGCCGCCACCGCGTCCGCCCCGCGACGAACCCATGCCACCGCGACCGCGACTCATGTCATTGTCATAGCTGTATCCCCTGCGAGGCGATGGTTGGGATGAAATGGAAGGAAAAAAACAACAACAAACGGTCAGTACATTATCTAGTAGGATAATATCATTTTACTGATCGACGCGTCGGGTCATTCGGGCCCGCATTAACTGAAATTGCTAACCTGTCATTGCGCCTGGGCACAGGGAAGCTGGGCATGGAGCCCATGGGATGCGGAGTGTGCATACTTCGCAGCTGCTGGTCGATCTCCAACTTCTCCTGTCGCAGTTGCTCAACCTCCTGTTAAGACAAACCAAAAGGAATATTTTTATATTCCATTTAAAATACGTTATTCATTTCAAAGAGCTTCGGGGGTTCAGACTACTAGTTAACTTTGCCACAGAGTGTATACCTATTTGATTTACTGTAATTTTGATAAAAAAATATTTCTTTTGCTAAATTAATAAAGGTTTACCAAACATGTGAAAAAATAAAGTACTATGTACTATGTCAAGATGCTTAAAACAATATTCGAGGGCACAAGTTTAGATAGACCTAAAAATGTCTAGGCTATCAAGGCAACTTCCTATTAAAGACAAAATTTGATAAAATTTAAGATTGAGTAACGATGGACGGCGTAATTCACATAGCACAGAAATGGTAACTGCAATGAAAAAATCCGAAATGCTAACCTTGAGATGAGCCAGGTGATATTCCAGCAATACCTTGGCGTTGGTGATGTTCTCCACAGTCCCCACAAACACGAACGGTACTTGCCCCTAATTGCAACCAAAGCGAGCGTTACGAATCACGGGTGGACACACATGCAGTGCAAGACGATCACCTCCACACTCCTGTCGCCGAACTCTTAAGATTCTCCACCCCCCCCTCTTACAAACACGCCTGGTGACGCACCTTCTCAGTGTGCACAGTGTTTGATTAGCAATATTCGAGGGTGGCACCCCGGGATCAAATAATCTAAACGCTAATCAACGAACTGTCACGATTCGTGCAAGGGATTAGATGAGGTCGCACACCATGATAATCATTCTTCTAGGTTGGGCACGTGAATACTAATTCCGGGTTTGGCCCAGAGATCTCGGCACCTCGACCGGGTAAGGTTAGACAATAGGTGGATGGAAGTGATCATCTTCTGCCCTGGCGTTTCAAATTGTCATTGATTTCAGTAAAATATAAAAACTAACTTGGCAGCACCTGTGAACTTACATCTTCTCTCGGTGAGGGTTGGGGTTCGTTATCGCCCTCGATTTTAACCCGTACCACGCCGGACTTATCGACCATCTCTTGGATGATTCGTCCATTTTTGCCGATAACCTTTCCTGCAATAGTCAAGACGAGACACATGTTGCGTGTAAACGGTGGGAACTCCGAGCACACGGATCGCTCCGGGGATGGGCTTCTAGCACAGCTGATTCTAAATTGCCCAAATTAACTAGAGGGAGCGACCCACGGAGTCCTGGCAGCATTTCACCTAGTTGCTTCACAATAATTCGATCTATTCGCTATGGAGGTGAACACCAACAATTTCAAGTTCCTTTCCACTATTCTAGGAGGGAGGAAAAGTGCATCAAAATTTGTTGTGCCTTTTAACAACACCAGATTCTTACCCACTAGGATGCGAGGCACTTGGACCGATTCTTCAGCAAACTCCAGCATTCCTCTCGCCTTCTTGACCGCTTCCTCGGTCTACGAACAAAAAAAAAAACATTTCTGTAATCAATATGGAGATGACAGATCCAGAACTGAATCAATAGCTTAATCAATATGATTCACGTTTTAGCGTTCACATATTTTTAACTACTCAAATATATTTAGCCCAAAACTTAAAAACACGCAGTAGTAAGGAGATTTCATCCAGTTTTTTTTCTTCTCCTGAACATGTCTTATTTTCTAATGCCTGCTCATTATTGCACCGATCGTTTTTATTACTGAACAAACTAATCAGACACAACGCAGATGTTCCTTTTTGAGGTAGAATGTATTTTTAAAAAAAATTAAATTTGAATTTTAAACCGATTGTAGCAACTTGATATCCGCACGACAGGCCGAGCGGTGCGCACTGCCCTAGATTGGGAATTGGCATCGTTAACTCACCTCGCCGTAAATCTTGAAGGTGCAGGTGCTCTCCTCCAGATCGATGTTGGTGATCCCGTCCACCTTGCGCGCTTGCTGGATGTTGGCTCCGTGCGCACCGATGGCCAGACCCATCAGGTCCTCACGAACGCTGAACTCTTCCACGTAGCCAGTGCTGCTGTGTAGTTTAGTGCTCTGCGCGGTCGGGAGAAGTACGTGCAAATATAAAACCACTGTCAAACATTCTTCTTGTCGACCACCCCACTACAACAACCTAGCCGCAACCCGGACCCCTTTGACCCCCCCCCCCCTCCACCGCATACAGATTAAATCACTGAACACTTCACAAAAGATTATTGTGAAGTCAGACTTTAAACGAACAGTGTCCTGGACGGGTGACAAAGTGACAAATTTATTTAACGAGAATTTGGTCACACAGAATATCGTTTCTCTCAAAATAAAATAAAAGCTCTACGGTGAGACAGGCTAATAATGCGATAACGATTTCAACTATAATTCAGATGACGGTTCACATTAGCAAATTGAATGAATATTGAACTCGAAATTGAGCTATAATGTTGGCGCCAAAAGATCCGGGTTGTCAAATATTCAGGTTCTTTACGCAAGAGGAGTGACAAAAGAAAACGAACCTCTCTTACCTCTAGCTGCTTGACCGCCTCCTCCGTTCGGGTCATGAGCAAGACCTTCTGTCGGAGGTTGCGGAAGTGCATGTCGCTCAACATCTGCGCCCGCTTGTGCGCCGACTCGCTCAGAGACTGGAGTCAAGAGACAAACCGCACACGGAGTTGGGTGTCAAAAATACGGTCTTTTCAAAACTCGTTTAACAAAACAAAATCACCACGTTCACACACTGACAACAGTCATTTACCACCACTGCAAACCCAAGTTGAATAAGCCATCAAATTAATCATCGTTAAACCTGCAGCAAATTCCAAAAACTAGAGTATTGTATCCGGAACAAATGTCAAGCGAAATTTAAAAAAAAATGTGGGAGATACATTTTTGAAATTTAATTAAATTTTGTTCAGAGATTTTTATGTGCTAGATTTTTTGCGCGTGTCCTCCACCAAGCCACCATTTCGCCATCACCTGGCCAAAAATAGGCGCTGAAATATTGTACTCACGATGATTATTAGAGAGTGTTTCTCCGGACTGTATTTACAGATAGCAGCGCCTATCGCTTTGCGATACTCCTTGTGATTACTCTCAGTTTTAGCGCTGCAAAAAAAAGAGGGACACACACACACGTCGGTCAGGAGAAATAAATTAACATTTGTCAACCACACGTCAGCAGCAGTCGAATTAATAATGAATGGAATCGACGAAATGGAACAGAACTCACTGCTCTTGCACATCCTCGGGAACGTCGATTTCGAACTTATGGAAGGTGCCTTTGGTGATGGGAGGGCTGAAACATGAAGAGGTGTACGGTATTCGAAAATTACGATATATACTTCATTGTTCTGCAACATATCGACGGCATTGTAAACTTATTCAACATTAACAAAATATGAGAAGTGTCCTATAAAATCACTCCATATTTTGACCAGGATAGAGAAAGTGAAGTGAAAGTCAAACCACAAGAGTAATTGAGAGGAATTTTTGTTTGGTCACTCACTTTGCGTTCTTGTGTCGGATCCGATCAACAGGTACTATCTCCGTATAGGTGGTCTCCCAGCCCAGATACTCAACCACATGGAAGTCACCCTTGATCATTTTGACAATGGCGCGCCACCAGCCGCACGCCTCCTGCTCGTTTGCGCGGGAGAACACCTGCACACGCGTGCGCACACCACACATGGACCAATTGAAGAACGACATTCGATTAGTGAAATAAAAACTCCATGAAAAAATACATACATGCTTCGCTTTGTAATTTTAAAAACTATAGTTGGTGTTTTCATGAAAATTTCATTCAATTTACGAAAAAAATCTAGGACCAGACGGCTATTGATGTTTCTGGATTTTAGAAACCAAAAATATTGCTAGTAAAATCTATTTCCCTCCCTTGACCATATATCAAATTCTGTTAAAATGTATAACATATTTATTACTTCAGTGTCTTTTATTATTGGACATATTTTCAACCAGTTAGAAATCATTTCATATTACTCAGGTCTAAAATAGTAGATATTAAGTCCATGGCAGTAATAACAAAGAAATAAAATGATTGACGAACTGCAATCGAGATCAATATTTCCTGAAGATCATCGATCAATTTATTTCTTTGATATTACTGAGGATTTCAAAGATTAATCGTTAATCCTAAATCTAATGACTGATTTTAAGGCAGGGAAATGAGGTAGGCCCAAAATAGTTTGTTTTAGTCAAAGAAAAAAACTATAATCTCTTCCGAGTACAATTGAAAGTACACTTTGCACGCTCTTACCTCAACTTCCATGTTTTCGGTGAACTCGAGTTTGGCGTCCGCCTCCTTGGGTGGCAGACGCACTCGTGACAGTGGGAACTTGCTTTCCGGCTGCCAGCTAGCATGTGAAAAAGAAGCCAAGCTGCAACCAATCAATCTCTTGCAACAAGTTGAACACACGGGGACTGGGGGTGGGGTGGAAGAGGTACACACACTAACAAGTGAGGACAGTACGACTCGTCGTAGCCCATGGTTTAGCGACTGGCTGTGTGTGGCTCGGCGGTCCCGGGTTCGATTCTCGGCGCGGGCTCTCGAAAATGTCGATCCCGGGGTACTTACTGGTCGTTCCCCTCGCATAGTGCCTAAGCACCATGAGGGGACGTAACGCCTGTTGACTACAGTTGATTGGAATTTAAAAATTTTTTTTTGGCAGTTTATTAATTTCTGGTTTGGTTAGTTATAACCAAACCGGAAATTGTCCCCAAAATATTATGGTGAGGGAGAAGTGAAACATGACAAATGAAATTCCAATATATATGAATGGGGAAGATTGAAGGGACGCAACCTATACGACTATAAATGGCAAAACTTTGTTTTAGTATATCTCGGACACGGCGTAGTCATTTACTATGTCCCCACGATTACTAACCTCCATCCCTGTAACGTGAGTACGTAATATATTGTCACATTGCATGTATTTTGTTTCAATTTATGATACACTGTCATTTTGGAAATCGCCGAATTTTTAATTAGAATTAAAAGTTTTGCCATTTATAGTCGTATAGGTTGCGTCCATTCAATCTTCCCCATTCATATATATTATATCCAACGACTTCCACCATTTTTCCTATATTGAAATTCCAATGCCGGTTTTCCTTAAACATACACTAGGTATATTATTGTGAGTAATATAATTGCATTTTTAATGCGATCTCGACCGGTGAAATTTTGTTTAGGTCACTAGTAACCGGGTTAATAACTATGTTGACGTATTAATGTTAAGACAAGAGAAATAATGGCTTAGATTTATATCTTTTAAATTACAGAAAATGTGCTAGGCCGTTTACCTAGATTATTGGAAATTTATAATAGTTAAATATATATATAATCTTATGAATGGCCTACATGGAGCTGTTCCTTGCTTCTATTTCAACGTAGACCATGATCCGATTTCAACTGTAATCAGTTGCCGATACACAGGAACACATGGGCGTGCAGCACACATACACAAATAAAAAACAACCCTCCGCAAAGGTTCGTAGAAAGCCGACTCGTGTGGACCTACTTCCTACACACGGTCGCAAAAGGCTTTGAAACTACGTTTAGATTACTTACTCATTTTCAAAAGCCACGCTAACTTCGTCTTCGTACACATGGGTTATGTAAGCCTAAAAAAAAATGAGGAAAGCCACATTAACAAAAAAACATTCTTACGGCGGAGAAATGAACTAACCCGGTTGAGGGTCAAGGTTGGTTAGATGCCCGTTCATGTCTCGTGATCTCGGCAACTGGTAAGTAACTTCAACACTGGTACATGTACATACATCTCTTTATAGTATTTTAAGTTTACCGCTCATGTTAACTAAAATTCATCTTATAAATTGTTGAAGTTTTAGCATGTCCTGAAATCCGAATTCGAGAATTTAACAATTCTGCAGAAAGTATGTATCCAAAAATTAGCTTCTTAGACGCCAACTACGTACACTTGTTTGCCTAGTTGTCAGTTTCAATGTAACAACCATCTAGCAAATAATTCCTAAAAAGGCTCAATCTTACAAGGGATATGAACCCGGCGTTCAGACTCAGGTTAGGTCTCCCCCTGTTTGTGACGCCACCAGCAAACGACTCCGGTTACAATTGACAAGGAATATTAACTAACGGCTAAAAGATATCAACGCCCACACGACCACGTTCCAGGACAGCTATGTAAACGCATCAATGCGCAACCATTAGATCATAATTGGCTCACGTACCAGATGCCCAATGCCCAACTGCGATCCTGGTAGACTCTGACATTGGTTAGGTCATGTAATGACCCATCATAGCAAGCAAACTAATGTTCGCTTCTCTCGTGTCGCAGATGCGGTATGCGAAGGCCTATAGTATCGTCCATGCATAGGTCATTCCGCGTTTCTTCAAGAATGTAAAATAATCAAGAGCCACACTGAACCAAAATGTGACTTAAACTATCACATGCTCACAGTAATGGCGTATCAGCTTAGCAAAACGGCGACAATTCATCACCCTTCTAGAAAAATTCGTGCCTCAACCAACTCTTTTATGTCGTCATTTCAAATTAAAACTTAGAAAGGCTTTTCTCCGACTAAAATTACCACACCAGTGGCTAGCTAACTGCAGAGTATTGAACAAGACTGAGTGTTAACTCTGGACAATTTGGCACCAAGCAAAGCAGCAGATATTCGAATAAATGCAAGCTCCAGCACGATTCGCAAATGGGACTTCAGTGGTGGACGACCCAGACAACTCGTGGGCATCCAGTTTCACCAATTGAGCTGCGACGAACCCGAGCACCGAGCGGCTAACAGCTTCACTCGCATTATGTGTCGTTTTTCTAAATCATGTAATGAAACACGTAGAAACATAACGAGTTTATAGATGCTATAGCACTTGGACGTCGACTGTTCGAAGGTCAATGCTGTCACAAAACTAAAACTATTGTATAGAAGTGTCAACAAACTGTATTAGCCGATGTCAAAACAATATCCAATTTCCTCTTGTCAACGTACATGAAATGTCACTAGGATGCGTGCATTTAATTACATGTACAGTATGCAGAGCTTTTTATCATAGCACATATTTTCAACTGACGATTCTGGAATCTCATTTGAGAGACCCTTTTCAAAGGGTAGTACTATTAAAGGTGCTAAACGTAACTAGCAATTGCACCAATGTTCCGGTTCAGGACAAGCTTCAGACAATTTCATTCTCATTGACGCTTTTGACACAAATTTACCAAAAACAAAGCCCATGTCAGGCCCGATCGTTTAAAGCGATAGGACCTCTTGACAAAACGCCCCCTCCCCATTAACCTAGTCCGGTGGATTCACAGTTCGTTGCCCTCGCGGTTCCACAGAAATATTGACAATAAAAATAAAAATGCGGGCTCGGTCGGAGGTGGGTTGACCTACACATGCATTCCACCAAACACACCAATCTCACTCTATAACCGGCCGAGGAACAAAAAGCCCTAACCAAAACATCCCGAATAACCTAATTATCTTAGAAAACGACGGTAAAAAGGATTCAAATGGTCGTTGAGAGAATGAGGAGTGTCCCGGGAAAATCCCCGCGACATGTGCTCACCCTGGGCCCAACTAGATTTTTTTCTCGAAAACAAACATTTCCATTTTTGCACACCAATTTGATCCCATTGTGGAAAAAAGCCCTCTAAGACCTACCTAGGGGAAGCTGGGGGTTTTCCATGACCTCTCTCCCCCTTTTCATCCCTCGGTCGATGCCATCACAAACCCCACCGCACCACCCCATGAGGACGAGATCGCGCTAGGCCTAAAATAGGCCTAACCTGCAGCAGAACAAAGATGAGGCAACCACACATACAGATTCCACACACCATCTATATTTAGCCGACACGGACGGAGAAATAGTTTCGAACGGCAAGGGACCTCCTAGTCGTTCCTGCTTAACCCGTGATCTATGTCCGAAAAACTATAATCAAATTTGGTCCCCACACAAATTTCAATATTTAATTTAGTGCTTTCCAGCTATTTTTCCACCAGCTCACACGCATAACCGGCATTTTGGGTCGGGGCCGCCCCGATTCTGCGTGCGGGGGGCCACACGTTGCCACGCGGTGGCGGGGCCTCGGCGCCGGATCGGTCAGCGTACTGCCGGATGAAACTGTTGGAGCGCGGACGGATGAGAAGGGGGTTGAAAAGGCTGGTCAATTTACCTTGTAGTAGGCTCCGTTCTCGCCACAAACTTCCACCGTTAGATCCTCCATCTTGGAAATGCGGGCACGCGCGATGCACCACGGGGAGAAAAGTAGGGGACAGCGTAGGCCTTGGTTCACACCAAGCAGAACGACTCAGATTGTCGTGAAGGGGGGGTTGTCACGTATTGTTCTTTGGTCGTGCTCGAAGGAACGAGGATGTGCGGGAGACTTAAAGCACCCCCACTGCAAATCTGCTCAGATTGTGATGTGTGAACCGAGACTAGGCCTTCAATCGTTGCACAATAAAATATTTGATAAGGCTACTCGGTGGGCGCGTCTTCACATTGACGCTCGGTAAGCGCCAGTCAAACAGGCATGTGGGAAAGTACAAAGATAAACGCGCCACAAATCGAACTAGATCCGTATGTTCTGTACGACTCGCGCGCTGCACCACGGGAAAAAACAACACACTTTGCCCAAACGAAACCGGTCTCTTTTTGGTCCTTGTAGCGCGTTTTTTGTGACCGAATTCCGCCTCGTAATCGGTCTCTGCGCGTCCGCTGGCCCGTAATTAACCAATTTTACACGATTTCTGCCAGGGATGGTCAAAATCCCGTTAAATAAAAACAAAAGATTCACTCAAACTTCCACCATGCCTTTTCAAGTGTCATTCACCATTCTGCAATTCGGAAAAGTTGCCAGACACCGATATGCGGAAGCTCTTTCCCCCATTAAAATCGATTATTACTTCCGTTATGATCAACAATCATTGATTAAATTGTAATAAAAATTGTTACAAATTTCAAAATTATGTATTCCTCTGTGTGAGGCGACAATATATTATTAAACTTAATGTTTCGAGGAGCTAGGTGAACGCCCCCGAGTGCGCTCATCTTGACCTGCAATTAAATTAGCATTCAATGATGGCCGCCTATGTTTGCCTTCGTCGGTGGTAATTTCTGAAGATGTTCATAGTTTTCGGAGAAGAAAATGTCTTCCGAGAGTGACGTGGATGAATTCTACGACGCGGAAGAAGCCTCGCCAGACAAGCCGAACAGGTGATCTCAAATTTGCGGCACCCAAGGGCCAAACAAGCCCGTATGGGCCAGTGACCCTCGGTCGCGGTGTTCGTGGGTCCAATGTTGATTACTACGAAAGAGGGGGGCTAGATAATTATTACATGGATATGGGCTTGGTGACCCTCAAACTAATCAGTGTTTCCTTCTATTGGCACAGGCATCGCCACTCCAGTAGCCGGTCTCCTACCACTATTACCGCCACCAGCATAGATCCAGTGAAGGAATCTGTGGTAAATAATGATGGTGGCTGGGTATGGCCCCGCCCCTTTCTTGTCATGTGACGCTTTGAATATGGCAACCCATTTCCCGTCATGGCTTTTGGGTCACTACGTCTAATCGGGAACTATTTTTTGGAAAAAATAATGTTTGCTTCAGGCAACTGTCGTCAAGAAACCGCAACAAAACAAAAACATTTCAAACACCGACATGTTTATTACATGGTTTATGAAGTTCGATATCGAGAGCTGATCTCGTCGACACCCCGATATCTGGAATCTAATTGTTGACAAATAGCTAAGTTAGATTAAATTGTGTTTTCTTGTTACAGGAAATTCCTGTTGAGACTGATGAGAAGGAACAAGAATTTGTTATCGAGAGTGAGAAAGAATCTGTGATCGAATTACCAGTTAGCGGTGAAACGTCCACGCCCCTCACTGAGCATAATATTGACGAAAATGCAAAACAATCTTCAGCATTTCATCAAAAGGTACGAGAAAAGAAAAAGCAAAATGAATACACGATTTTTAAAATATGTTACTTCTCTAAACACTGCATTGTTTGGTTGTGCTTATTACTGGGTATGTAATACACAGTAATAAGAATTTGTTTTCCTGTAATGGCATCACTATTTTAGACAGAAGTATTTCAAATTTACTTGCATGCAAAGAAAACCTTTCGCACAATTCTTTTTTGATCCGCGATAGATACAAACTAATGTAACATGTAATCATTCCCTTGTTTGGCATTCCCCTTTATAACACACAAGTTTTATTAAACAAATTTTTTTATTATAAAAAAGTAAAAAAATTTATTTTTCAAAATTGTGAATTACAAATGTCAATCAATTTTTTGTCGATCAACGCACCGAACAAGCAAAGTAAAATAGTTTAAATGCATTAGTGACGCGGCAAACCCAAAAGAGCATAATTTAAAAACAAACATGAATACAAACCCAACCATCATGATACTGTTATTATTATACTGGCTTATTATAGTCATGTTTTGGCGTTCTTCAGTTTCTTTTTTCAATATTCAATACTTCAATTTCTTTAAGTTAGGTCAAAAACCAGTAATAAGTGACGATCGTGGAGTAAACTTTGTATATTGTACGTCCCGACGTGGCGCAGTTGGTTAAGCGACTGACTGGTTCGGCGGTCCCGGGTTCGATTCCCGGCGCGGCTCTGGCCGGGGGTACTGGTGAAAATGTGCCTCTCACAAAGTGCCTAAGCACTGAGAGGGGTACAGAATCTTCCTGTTGTGATCCGTCACTTCAGTAAATTCATCATCATCATCATATCGACGACCTTGTTGCCGACCCTCGATTTTTTTATATTTCACTGTAGGAGTTTCTGTACCCCTCTCAGTGCTTAGGCACTATGTGAGGGGCACAAGTCCATCAATCGCATAGTGCCTAAGCACCAAGAGGGGTACAGAAACGGCTGTGCAGCGACTAAAGTGATATGAAATAATTTAAAAAGTCAATTTAATTATTTTGGATGAAAACAATCATTAACAGCTGCTCTATGCCACTCAGATTTGGTGGTGAACAATTGAATAAATCGAATTATTATTATTATTTTTTTTTTAATTCACTGAAGTGACGGGTCACAACAGGAAGATTCTGTACCCCTCTCAGTGCTTAGGTACTATGTGAGAGGCACATAACTTCAGCAACAGTGAATTATAATTTATAACTTCCTTTTCTTGTAGCAGCAGACGGAACCGCTACAGGAACCGTCACGTCGTGTCAAAGACATCGGCAAGCGTCGGAAACGGCTTGAGGAGGCTAGACGCAAGATACAGACCGAAGACAACGAAGAGTCTTGCGAGATTGGCTCGTCGGTGCCCAGCAGTCAAACGTCATCGTTGGACGGCGTGTGTGCTGCGATTAATAGCCGGCCATACGCCACGCAGGAGGTGAAAGAAGAGTCGGGCAGCAACACCTTTAGTCTGGGCCGGGTGGGACATATTTTGGGCGGAAGTGGCGGCGACCTGCTCAGTCTTAGTTCCATGTCGTCGCACGACTCCCGCCACGAGGGAGCGCGGGGGATTGCACCAGTGGTGGTGACGATCACTGCGCCTCCTGTCAACGATGACGAGGACATCAATGAGGCGGACGAGGAGCGGGCGCATATCCAGAGGACACAGCAGCCTACATTACCCTTGTTGCAGGAGCCGGATCTGGTGGCTAGCACCAAGAGCGGCGCATCGTCCGAACTGGCTGCAGCGCAAGAGGCGGCATCCGCTTCATCTGTCCTGCTGCCCATGCTGCCGCCCGTCGCACCACCTAGACGCAAGCGCAAGAACAGAGTTCCAGTAAAGCCCACCTCACTCAACGTGAGTTCACACAAGTTTGTTTTAGCTTATGAAAAAAGCGATACGAAATAATTTGTAATTGACGAGGTAATAGAACTTTTCCGTTTATGTTGAAAGCTTAATTTAATATTTGTTCCTGGCTTAGGGAAGCGTCGAACGAAAGACAGAGTCGCAAACTATATTTATAGTAACAATAATATATTGTATGGTGTTCAAATCCTGGCAACTAGGATGCTAAATATTTTTCTGATAAAATTAGTAATATATTAGTCACTCTGTTCGTCTGTCGTGTAGCGTTCTCGCAGAGAAAACTCAACAGCTAATATTTCGAACTGAAAATTACATTCTAATTGTGGAAAAGTGAGTTTATACTCGATTTGGTTGTCTGCAGACGATGCCGCTAGAGGGCAAGGGTCTGATAAACGTGTGTCAGGGAATCCCAAGTCCGGCCAGTACTGTGGAGAGCATCACCAAGGAGTTCGAACACAGTCTGGATCTGCCCAGCGCCATCCGCGGCCAGTACGTCGTCAAACCGCAGGCAAGTCTTGTGTCAAGTGATACCTCAGTTAATCGTCACTGGTGGGTACGTCTCGTCGTAGCTCTCTTGATTGGAGTCCTGGGTTTGATTCCCAGCGGGGAGCTCGTTTATACAGACGACGACACGTATACTCACCAAATAGTATAAAAATATGATTGTGTTGCGGATTTGGTGTTGCACTTGAAAACACAAAACGAAATGACATACAATGAGTTCTTACTGTGACATGTTTGAATTTTGACTGCAGGACGAGGCAACAACAAAGGCGGAGGGTCCGTCGTGCGACGAGGCACACAGTCGTCTCGTGTTTTACCTAAGTGACGAGGTTCTCTTTACGGGCGACGGAAGTGCCATCGATCCCGGGCTCAGCAAACAGCTCAACATGCTAGTGCGCACGCGAACAGATTCCGGCAAGCAGCTGACTGATTTGGTAAGAGTGATTTTCAGTTGAAGAGCATTCTGATGCACACTGTTCAATTGTGTCTGTGAAATAAATGGGGATAATTATACTGAATTGGGTCTGAAATCTGCGCAGCAATAGTAACCAAATCATATTCACTAATTTTTACTTGTCTTTACCTATTTCTCATTTGGTGGCATCACAATCATATTTGAAAGGTTATTAGAAAATAATACAAACTTACTAACCGGTATGATATGCCGCTCTCGATTAGTACTGATAAAGCGCCATATATGGGCATAGAATCTCCTTTAGCAATAATCGCTTGAAGTGGTGTTGGTGTGTTGTAGGATAAGTGTTAGTGAGTTAAAAGCCAATCACCAAACCATAGATTGTTGGCCCTAATATCTCTTCCAGGAAATATTGGAGCAAGTGATGGTGTTAAACCTAGACACTGGCGAAAAGATTCCCCTGAGCCTGGCCGAAGATCGTCTGCCACGATGCATCAACCCACTGTCCCTGCACATCATGCGGCTGACGTCGGAATACGTCAGGTAAATGACTAATCACTTCCCTCTAGTGTTTGTGCCAAGTGTGTCCGTCTATCCTCTTGATGTGGAGGGTAAATATAGCCCTGAACTGTTCTGACCGAGCTCACGTACGCCACCTACAGCAATTCCAGTCTGGAGAAGGAGAAAGAATCGGACGAGGAGAACGACGACGCCAAGTCCAAAGCATCAACACTGTCCATCGCCTCGGAGGATAGCGTTTCTGTTAGAAAGAAAACGTAAACAAACATTACAATTTACGTGTTTCTAATCACAATAACACAATTCATTATTATATCACAATTTATATTCTAATTTTATTTCAATTCATAAATTGAAAATTATATTCTTGTAATTCATATTATTTTAAACTTGTAATTGGGAATACATTGTATTTTCGATACTAGTGCTAATTGCATCTACTAAATGTAAAGCCTGTAGTGCGGTTGACTACAGTTGATTGGAAGCAAAAAAAATATGAAATAATTGTATCTACTAAATATGAAATAATTGTATCTACTAATATGAAATAATTGTATCTACTAAATATGAAATAATTGAATTTAACAAATATTTTTGCATCTCTTTAGAAATTATAGTTGCTAGTGTTTGTGTATTGAAACGCATTAAAGCTCGCCACCTAGGATGAAACGCTGTATTGTCGGCACCACTTTGCTATCATTGTCCAGCACTTTGTGACTGTCATTAACGCTGCTCTTTTTGTTTTGTTTTGAATGGCGACTGTTTTGTTGGTCTCGGACAGCACTCAGATCAAGCGCCTGATAAACCGCACGGTGGAGAAGACGGTGAGCAAGATCAAGTCAGTGGCCGATGAGGTGTACCACGCACGGCACATGGACGACATATTAGAGTCCAGCGAGGAGGAGCCCATCACTGATCACAGACAGAACATCAAGGTTAGATAGTTGTGACAGTAATATGCACCTTGGGATTGTGGAGCACTGCCGGCAGCGGTGTGGTGGTCCCGGGTTCGAATTCTGGCGTGGCCTTTTGAGATCCTGGGGTTAATGTGTTTCCATCGAATAGTGCTGAAGCGCTGATTATCCTGTACACTCCCTACAGCTTCAATATTAATGCCAGCGTTTCCAGTGTTAATAAGTGCACAAGTTCTATTTTTATTGATTTTAGTTATTATTTTATTAATTTTGGGGTCCAGTTTCCATTAATTAATTGAAGCTAATATTACTAAAATGTGCATTTTGATTTCACAGTTCAAATCGTCTAGCAGTCACAAGGGACCGTACGAATTTAATAATTTGAAAATGGTCCAGGACCTCAGTGGCGAGCATACGGTAATTACTTTGAACGAAATTTTGTAGTATTTTGGGAGAAAATGAAGTGTCAACCGGGTGACGTTTGATGTAATATAAAATAATAATTTTACGATGAGTAAAATTACTATTTTATCATTTTTATTTATTTATATTACTTGCAGGGAGCAGTTTGGACTATGAAATTCTCCTACTGTGGCCGATTGCTGGTACGATTAAGTACAACAAGTGTTTCGAGCAAGTGCGCCATTAAAGCGTTTTTTGCTGATGAATAATCACGACAATTACAAATTTTCGTTCAGGCCACCGTAGGTCAAGACCATATAGTGCGCATCTGGGTGCTCAAGGATTCTTACAGCTACTTTAACGACATGAGACAAAAATACAATACGGAAAGTAAGCATTGACGTGGTGTGCGATTACTCATTTTAATTGAATCGGCTTTTCGTCTGCAATAATTTTGAACTTTGCTCGTTTGCTCGAAAGCGAAAATTTCACCTACACCGTCACAGGAGAGTCTAGCATCTCACCAGTCTGTGGACGACGCTGACAAAATGGTATGTGAACGTCGTGTGGTATGTTTCGATAGCTGCCAATGGGACGTAAAAGCGCACTATAAAGACGCCACACTTGTTATAGACGTGTCATAATGTTAACGATACCTGTTCTCAATTTCAAAATTTATTTAGAATCCAGACAGCGAATCGGCAGCAGCTGAAGATGCAGCCCGAATTTTCGCCACCAAACCTTTCTGTTCGTACGTTGGTCACACGGCAGACTTGTTGGACGTGTCCTGGTCAAAGGTAAATGACTCCACTGAACCCCAACAACCTAACCAAATTGACCGACTGGTCATAAATAATGCATCTCAGACCTTTGTATTTTTTTTATCTACTGCAGAACTACTTTATCTTGTCGTCGTCCATGGACAAGACGGTGCGACTGTGGCACATCTCTCGAAAGGAGTGTCTGTGCTGCTTCCAGCATATTGACTTCGTGACCGCAATCGCTTTCCATCCGAGGGTAACTCCATCATTTGAATAATCCGAGCAGTGAAATAATAGTTTCGACATTTAGAAATCATTTTGTGAACGACGGACGCAACTTGGAACCGAGAAAGGATGCAAACTCACTCCTGCACGAAAATTCACTACAACATGCTCATTGAATTAAAAATGTACAACACAGACAATTTGAATAACAACCAAATTGAACCTTAACAATGCGTTATCTATTTTAATTACTTTTGCGGTGATTAAAAGTAAATAACTTTCACAAATTTAGACATGATTTATGTCGTTATAAGAGTGGTTTTCTAAACAATTTATTCGAACCTTGAACTAATATTTCTTGAAAATACACTAATTCCAAAGAAATACTGGTATCCGATACTGGTTTCCATTTCTTTGGAATTAGTGTACTTTCATTTAATCAACATCTGTCTGCGTGTTTGACACCTTCATTATCTAATATTTCTCATAGGACGATCGTTATTTCCTGAGCGGATCGTTGGATGGCAAACTTCGACTTTGGAACATTCCCGATAAGAAGGTGGCGTTGTGGAACGAACTGGACGGTCAGACCAAGCTCATAACGGCTGCCAGTTTCTGCCAGAACGGAAAATTCGCAGTCGTAGGCACCTACGACGGCCGATGCATTTTCTACACCACAGAGGTAATCCATATTCTGGGTGAGATTGGAATGTGGCATTGGGAGGGATTTCACCCACTAACCATAGTCCTTTTGCTGTTCGATTCTAGCAACTAAAGTACTACACACAAATCCACGTTCGATCCACGCGAGGAAAGAATGCTAAGGGACGGAAAATTAGCGGCATCGAACCGATGCCGGGCGAAGATAAGGTGAATTTTTAATGGATTCAATTCTGGTGGAATAACTACGATTCAAAGAAATGCTTCTTTTTTCACTAGAACTGTGTGGTTACCACCAAACAATGGAATCTAATCACCCTTGAAATGAAATTAACAACTGACTAATCTAATTTAAAGCCTAGTTTTTCTGAGAGAAACTAATTTTATTAGTTAAATCGGAAATTCAGAAGTTAAAAATTCTATGAGTAACTATTTTTCTCAAAGTACCAATTTTATTTGGGCTCTTGACTTTTTCGCATAAAAATATTATATTTTATATTTGCGTTGACACTGAGATCAAATTTCCTTTCCGTTTGCCAGATCTTAGTCACATCAAACGACTCCAGAATCCGTTTGTACGATCTGAGGGATCTCAGCCTTTCTTGTAAATATAAAGGATACACCAATCTCAGCAGTCAGATCCGGGCAAGCTTCAGGTAGTTTCCATTTTCTTGACTTCTCATTCATTCCTTCGAAGTTTCTTCAATTTGCGTTTAAAAAATGTCAGAATTGTTTTGTTTTTTTAATCCTCCCTATTATTGTGTCCAGCCACGACGGAAAGTGCATAGTGAGCGGTTCAGAGAATCAGTACGTCTACCTGTGGAAGACTCACCACGACTACACTAAGTTCAGTTCGGCGCGCAAGGACCGGAACGACTATTGGGAGGGGTTGAAAGGTTGCTAAATTCTTAAGTATTCTGATAATCATTTCTAGCAATAACCACATTTCCGGACATTATTGTGTGCAAAACCAATTTAGCTAAAAGTATTACACATTAAGCACACATTTAACATTAAGATTTACGCACATTCGAGAGATTGCAATCGACCAAACGACCCCTTTTCACTTTCACCCCATCCAAATTTTGATGAATCTCATGCACCCACTCTATTAGCCACACAAGATAAGCATCTAGTAATCAGTTCCATAATTGGACACGTACCCCCAAGTTCGTGTAAAAATAAAACTACATAAGCAATCAACTTGACAACGACCACAATACAAACCGTTGTCATTTCTGAGCGACTGTTTCCAACCAATTGATTATTCACTCGCCCATTTTTCTCTGCTAGCTCACAACGCCGTGGTGACAGCAGCCGTCTTTGCTCCCAATCCCAGCGTCATCTTCAAACAAATGGACAGCCACAAGGCCGCTGCGTCCGCCACCTCCACACCCGAACTGACGCCACCAGAGGGCGCATCGGCCGGTGCCACCAAGCCTTCTCCGTACGGTGGCGCCGAAGCCAGCAGTAGCAACAACAGCGATCGCTACGTGCTGGTGACAGCCGACTTTGGCGGTGGCATCAAGGTGTTTGTAAATAGGAGCCGACCTGCTGCAGCCGCAGCCACCGCTGCCGCCAAAGTGGCGACGATGACGTTGCCGCCCTGAGAAATTTTGGACCAAGTCGTTCGGTTTGGTGGTCGAAATGCAACTGGTAACGACACATTTTTTTAAATAATTTTAGTGCTAACACACAGACGTACGTACGCACGACAGGAGCTTTGTATACCCAATGATAAATACTAATTCACAGCGTGTACTCAAGTTTCCGATTTGTAAATGGAGTCAGATTTGTGTAAATTTTGCTAATAAAAAAACAGTTACTGTTAACAGTATCGGGTTAAATACATTTTTCATGACATTTGGCATACTTGTTGAAAATTTAATTTTCAGCTTACTAGCGCAACTTATTTCATTAAGATTTTTTCTTTCACATTTCCACTCTTCAAGGAATCTTCCACACTCCGTAAGTGTTAAGGCTCACAGTGCGAGAAATTATATTTGACTAAATGTCAGACGGTGTTAAATATTTTTTGTACAAGTAGCTTCGAATTCCGAAAGGTTTGAACTCTGCACACCCATCTAAGGACAACTTCAAAATCAAACGAAAAATTGTAATCAATTGCAGCGAGACAGAATAGAACAACTACTACATTGTCAGTAAAATATGGTTGTATTTATTAGTCCAACAATTCGCGTGTAGCCTCTTTGATTTATCCTATTCACCTATTCCTCGTTTATATTTTGTACTTTCGTAGGTTCAATAAATACATTACTATTCACCACACTTAACATTTTTAGACTCCACACAGCAATTTTCTTAGGAGAGGAAATTGACTTTGGTAGGCCACATTTCGCAATCTGAGTAGTTTCAGTTTGTTCCTTGAAAAAGAGAAACGTTGGCTAACTAAGAAGAGATAGGGTTGAATGGATAGCTGGACGCTAAACCGAAAAGGCGATAAGAGCTGGCAGAACTCTCCTAATATAATAA
>JAQGBY010000915.1:0-34937 GCA_034698785.1 Mycogona germanica
AAAGTGCCTAAGCACCATGAGGGGGACGTAAAGCCTGTAGTGCGGTTGACTACAGTTGATTGGAAGCAAAAAAAATATTTAGAGCTACGAAAGACCATATCGGAAAAGGACAACGACATAACACATTTCAAGACACCACAATTTCGGAACCCAAATCCTCTTCACCCCCTCCTAAATTTTACAAATCGGGTGAGCAAGACCAATGTGAAAACGCGAATAGATCTTTCGTCGACAGCGCACTCGAATCGAGAAGCGACTGCTTGGAATGCGCGGCCAATGTGCGCCATTCGCGCGGCATCGCATTATCGATTTCTCTGCGGGACATTCAAATTGATGTCTCCGTATATACTTGTATGTATATATATATAGGGAGAGAGAGGGAGACGAAGGGAACACCTTATACACGTCCGTCCGTATACTGTATATATATATACATGAATAGGAGCGCGCGCCGCTCACCGGAAAGGTGAGCTTGTGGCTACAGCGCAGCATTATAGAGCGGGCGCGCTCTTCGATGCCCGGTTCCACCGCCCCCCTCCCTCTTCCACCTCCAGCACCCCCGCACCCCCGCAATCGTATGGACGGGGACGGTCCCCCACCCCCTCTTTCTATCTGCCCACCCCTTTTCCGAGTTTCTTTTGACGGAGGCGTCTCCCGCTTAATTGGATTCGAATACAGTAAGTTTCGAGATGAACGACTCTGTTGACGTCGCTCGTCCTCGGTTGTTCGGGGGGCGCAGGTTGCGGCACCAATTGGTAGTGTGGTTGTGTGGGCGTGGGTGACAATGTTGGAGGGGGGTGGGGGGCTGGCGTGATTTTTTTGGTCGGGTGCCAACTCATTGGGCGACACTGCGGCTGGGATGCGAGATGTCCTCCTGAGTTCCGAAAAGAGGTTAACGGCTGTTGATCGTAGTCAATTTGAAAAAAAAAATCAATTTTGAGATTTACAGCTTTTTCGAAAATCTGGCGCATACTGTTCGTGAATCACGTTGTTAATTGGGAGCACTACATCAGATCAGGAAAACTATTTTGGACGAAACTGCACACAGTCTAAACTGTAACGCTAGCTGATTGTTATTCGCTAGCTTCAGTTCTTAAGTCCGAAATCAGCAATGAGATCTGCAGTTTGAACTCCACATCTGGAGTTATGTTCAAAACAGGAACCCTTTTATAGTTGGAACTCTGAAATACAAATTTATTCAATACAATCGAATAGGAAGCAATCTGAAATCGTAACATAATTGAAGTCTTTGCCAAAACAATGGCATGAAAACGTATCGCGCTTCAAAAGTTCCCCCTGATACTGTACCGCATTGCATGCTCTTTACTGAACACTCTTGAGATCAGGAAACATGCACTTTGATCATATTTTGTGAAGTATTAATCTGTATCATGTGTAAGAATAAATAAACCCGAAATATGAAAGGAAAAGTGATTCAGCTTTTTGTAATTTAATAAAAATGATGTCACATCAAATATTTAATCCAATAGTGAATTTTAAAATAATAACGTCTTCTACAAAATAGTAATTCTGATGTGAAGGCAACACCAAACCTGGCTCTAAGGAGCACAGGATGTTCTAATGAATTGCACAAGAAAGCAGAGCGGGTCTCAGTGTGTATCCAGGAGTGACGTAGACGCTTGGACTCGTGAGATTGGGCCGGACTGCGACACGCTGCCACAATTTGGGCCCGGCCAAGGAAACTTGAAAGATGCCGATACCGTGGTACTGCAGTGGCCGACGTTCGACTCTCTTATTTCGGCGGCGAAGAGAACTATGCTCGGAATGTCGGAACCCGGTCCTTGCGGGCGCGGGACGAAGACAAAACAGAAGCCAGATTTCTGAAAGACGGATGTGTTAAACCGAGAGACTCCGCTGGACCAGAACTAATTCTGAAAATTAAATTGTGTCGAAACAGTGGTGCGGAATAAGTGCGGGGGTCTTTTATATTGATTAAAAATGTATTTACCAATTGCAAAAATGCCAGTACCTGTACTGTACACCTCGGTATTCCCTGTCCATGCTCGACATGAGAGTACTCATATCTTACCATTAGGCACTTTATACAAACAAAAGAGACTGCACCAAGAAGCCAGAATAAATCAACTTTAACGCCAAATACTTTCTCAAAAGCAACAAAGTAGAACTACTGGAACTCTGCCTGTCCGAGTAGATGAATTTTCCAACATGAGAAACCGGGAAGTGTACTCGTGACATATAAAATCTTCGATGATCAAGAGATATGCGTCCATGAACGAGTTTCGATGAATCAATTAAAGTACATTAATCATTTAACAGTTTCTACCGATGGTTAAAAATATTTGTTGGGCTGCCATTTTAAATGAAAAGTCGTTTCAGCATAAATAATCATATTTGTAAAACTCATTTCTCATTTACCAACGGCATTTCTCATAAACAATATCAGGAACAATCAAGACATTAATGCTCATGAAATTGTTTGATAACCTTTCATGACAATTGATCTTACGTCCATGACAATTGATCATGGATTCAATGTCGATGAACGTTGGAAATAGCCGAACTACTAATACCTACATTATTTCCTGTATGCCTACATTATTTCTTGGTTCCTCGGGTTTAATCGAAAATCCAAAAATAATAAACGATAACAAATATTGTGACTGCAGACATTTTAGTGTCTTTTTTGGTACGCAGTGGAATGAACAGCAACTTTTGCAATATTACTAACATTTTTCCTAGAAGGACAAAAAAACGCAAAACAAAACTTATGAAACTTTGTTGCCGCCGACGCAGCTTCAGCACGATGACGCAGTCGCGACTCACTCGATGGCGCACTGGAATGGCGCGTATTCTTTTTTTTTTGCGTCTCTGCGCATGCGCACTACTATCGTTTTCGTTGCTTGTAAAGATGAGTGCAGAAGTACGGGGAGGGGGAGGGCGTTTGTAGGAGGATGGAGGGTTGCCGCGCTTCACATCTTCTTACACCACCCCCACTATATCCTGCTGTTCCAATTCCTGTCCGCTCCTTATTTTACCAAACAGCGCCACGCCCACCCAGGGTCTTCCCAAGAAAAATCTGCGCCCTGGGCTACGAAAGAAGATTGAACTGCTTTCGTACCCGATGGCATTTTTGCCCTACTCCTTTTTTAAAATGTTAGTCTAGACAATATTTAATTCGGCAACCGCTCGTGCAAGCAGCTACGCAAGAAAAAATGACACCTAAATTTCAATTCCATTCCTTTGAAAATGATGTGTTCTATTTCATTTTGAATGACGTATCTAGTAATATCAATTTATCTTACTTTCCCATTAAGAATCCTGAAATTGTTTCAGGAATATACCTGTGCGAACTGCTTGAAATGTTTCAAGTGAAATCTTTGTGAAATTCTGTTGTATTGAAAAGATAAAAATGAATCGCATGAGTAAAATGGTTATAAGGCACATGATAAAAAATATTTCTTATTGGACAATGGGACGGATTTTTACATGACTTAACTATTTACGGTGTACAAACGAATTTAAGCTATATGTAGCTTGTCGATAAATTTGAGAATTTAAAGGTGGCTTAATAGCATTTTCTCGTTAATATTGTCGTCCTGGGCAAGCGCCCACGAAGTGCCTTTGTCGTCCTAACGAAGGCGGGTGCGCCCGACCGTCGTTGCACAAGTCTGGTTGGGCGCGTTGGCCCGCATGTGTCTTCGACATTCTCCAAACGAAATTAATTTGCATATGTGCATTGAATAGATGCGTTTCGAATGGAGACGAATTTTGCACGCGCGTCACGTGCGCACTAGATGCCGAGCCAACTGCAGCAGCGGCGGCAGCAACCAGCCAAACTCACATGCAGAGCGCGCGCGGCACAAAGTTCCTTTTGTTGGGATGCGCCTGCTGCATTCCAGGGACGACTCTAAGACGGCGTAAAAGAAAGACGAGGGCGCAGCACATCTCCCCTTCCCCTCCCTGTCCCCCCCTCTTCACCCACAGCCACTCTCACCACCCCCACCACACCCTCCTTTTCCCAGGGAAAAATCAAAACGGGGATGGTGAGGGGGAGGGAAGCGGGACAGGGAGTTTGTCACTGCTGCTGTTTGCCACCAAGTAAAAGCCAATGCTCAGCCAACACGTACATGTACATGTGCTTTGCGAAACAGTGACGACTGTGACGCCACTAGTAACGAAAGTTGGTTCTATTTTTAGGAATAAGCTAAGCTTTTTAAATTTTCAAATGGTATTTCAGAATTGCATTGCTTATACCAGAAATGTGTTAGAAAACAAAATCGTTTTAAAAGGAAAAACATTTAAACGATTGAAATTTATGATAAAAGAGGATAAAAATTGCTGGACACAATTTTAAAAAGCAGCAACAAAGGATTGTAGAAACGTTTTTTTGTTTACTTAATCACTTTACGATATTACATGTAGTAGTATGAAATTTTACAATTTATACTAGTGAATTACTAGAAAATTTAATTAGTTATATTGTATAATAAATTTAATAATTTCAAAAGTATTCTTTATAAATGTTTTGCTACGATCAATGAAGAGATTTCAAAGTTTCTCTATACTATCATACGAATTTATTTTAGAAAGGAGATGGAAATAGAAACTGTATACACAATTAAAGATAAAATAAAATTGTTAATAAGCTAAGCAATCAGTGATCAGTCAACATAGAAAGTCAATTAAGAAAGACATCAGATTCCACTAGATTGTTTAGCAAAAAATTCAATTAAGCATCCATTGTTAGAAATTCGAAACAATAATTCAATTGTTAATAAGTTTTTATACCTTGAACTAAAAAGCGACAACTCACGAAACTTCACTTTCTATATTGTGGGTAATAATTTGTGCAATCAATTGTGATGATTTGCTGTTTCTTAAATCCGAAACGTCGGCGCCAGCCCCGACAATAATTTTTTGCATCCTCCCCCCCCCCCTCCCTTCGTCCCAGCAGCCAAAGCGCCAGGCGACATTTCAAAGAATTATTGATCACAGTTTTTCTACAACCTGTGAAGATAAGGCAATGATTTTTTTGTGATGCAAGTATGTTTTATTAACAGACGATTTCTTTTGTCTTACGCTTGAATTACTCTGGAACGCCGAGGCCCCATAGATATACATTGATGAGATTTCCGCTAAATAATTCCAGATTTTTTTTTGTTTTTTTGTTTTACGAGGCAAGTCGGTGGCGTCGTCTAGGGCAAACGTTTCGCCATTAATTTTGTCAGTTCGTGTGCGGAATAAAAGAGAGAAGAAAAAAAAATCCCCTCCCTCCTGAACAATCGCGTGACATGTACGAATAATGCGAATTTGCATTGACAATCGCATCCGGAAATGACGTGAGCAACTGTATAGCTGAGCTCACCCATTATATTGCGTTGTATAACCGTGATGCGCCACGATTGCATGGCTGCTTTCCTCGCTCTATGCACCATGATTCTAGAATATAAAAAATATAAATCTTTCCACATAAGTCAATCGATAAATTGAAATTAGTTTTAATCGAAGTTCGTAGCCTCAACTAATGCGGCATGATCATCAAAATCTACTCACGAGAAGACACCGCGTTGTGATTCTTCATCTTGATCTCTGTTGCGAGGCCTGTCATTGGCAATGAAATCTATTGCTTTCCGGCAACTTTTGAAAGGTGTTTCATTTTTAAGATAATTCCGCCATAAAGTCATAGGAGAACAACATAGATGTATTTATTTGAACGCGGGCCCTGTGATCCGTTGAAAATAAAAACAAATTGATAAATTCATTCATCTACGTTCGTGTAATCGATTACACGACGGAAAAATAAAATACCACACATATTTTCATTAAATAATGAAAGTGAAGGTGTGACAGGTATTTCTTTTGTCTCTTTGATTAGTTATTTAATAATAATAAAATATTCATAATAAATTCATAATAAATTTATAAAGAAATAGGGGTTGTCTCCGGGCCAGCACCGGACGGAAAAAAGACGACCAGAGTCGGCGAGAAACTCTCAAATAAAATAATAGAAAACACTCTTATTATTCGATATGGATAACTAACCGAGAACCATTGCAACTGACGACAAAGGACGACGGATTAGTTATTAGTTAGCTGGTTTAGTTAGCGGAGGACGCAAAACCAAAAATGGCGAAAAGGTTTTGCGTCCAGCATTCCGATAATCCATAATCTATTTTCGAATACATTGGCGTGTATCATTCTATATTTGTGATGGCTTTATGATATTGTGAGATAGATTTTTAGTTCGAAAGTGTAATTAAACTTGCTAGGTTAGATTGATTGTTCGAATGAGATATTAAATAGGACTATAGGATATAGGACGCGATCATACGAGTGTAGAATTTTATAAAATACAGGTAGGCATTTCTTGATTGTTAAAATATGAGATTATTGGAAAAGTAAAATTTTAAGCATGTTTTTTTTAAGAAAGAGTACGTTACGACCAGGTACGACCGATCGTTCCAGGTTCTTAAGTGAGGATTTATTTGTTCGAAAGGTTCCAAGTGTTGGCCGCATGGCGGCGTCGGAAGAAATGATATCGACATCAACCATATGTGCATCAGATATGAGTCGTCGCAATTGGAGGCGCACAGATGTTTGGGTGTGTGTGTCGTGAACAGCAAGGGTTGGCGAGAGGAGGGTGCGCGACCATATATGCAGATCGGGTCATGGACCCTGACTCGTCGTCGTCGGTGGAGGTGGAGGCGACGGCGCTCGCGTCCTGCTGGCGTTGGCGCGTTCGCCGTTGATTGCATTCCTATGATTTGATGTCTGCATAATGGCCGCAGCAGCTTTAAATGAGCGCGCGGGGCCATCGGCGCGATGAGGCGGCACTCGGCGGCGGAGCGCGTCCTTTCCACGCGGCTGCCTTAATCCGACCTAATCTACTTGATTCATTAAACAGGTTCGCGATAAAAACGGCGCATCTGCCCGGCGTCATCATCGAGCGCGCGCTCCGATGCGCGTGCGGGACGAGCGGAGCGACGGTAGATGGCGCTGGCATCGCTCGCCGGCAAAGACATATTTTTTGGGTTAGAATCGGTCGACCAGTTATCTAAATGAGATTAGACATGAGGTTTGGTAAATGCCTCCTTCCTCCGATTTCATTTTGAAAGTGATCTTTCGACACTTTTCCCCCAATCAGCTGTAGTCAAACCGCACTACAGGCGTTCTGTACCCCTCATGGTGCTTAGGCACTATGCGAGGGGTACACGACGGGAATCGAACCCGGGACCGTCGAGCCACATTCACTTGCATTGGAAGGGGCGACTTTAAACCTTTTCACCTTATTGAGGTGATTAGTGAAGACGGGCAGAGGGGAAATAAGGATATTCCTCTCTGCTTGTCACAGACCTTCCTTCCTTGGAAACGAAGGTCATCAACGAAGTCAACATCGTTTTCCTAATACCGAATCCTATAAACGAAAAAAATGAAAACTGTTTACAAATATCGGTATTGTGAATAGTTTATGCACAAAAAAATATAACACGACACGATGCACATAAAAAAATCGCCGAAACCGGAACGATGTTGAAGGACGAGATATAAATATTATTTTTCTCAAATTTCGATGGCAATTCAAATTAACGTCCAACTCCCACTGCTCAGACCAAACCTCTATCAGGTCATTATTACTTAGCCTGAGCTGCCTAGATAGTAGCCTAGTTAGGGATCTAATATCGTACAGACCAGGGTCACTCGGTTTTACGTCTCATCCAAAGAGAGATAAACTTAGAAACTCTCGCTCGAAAAATTCCTGAAGTCTTAATCGAGAATGCAACGCAATCAAAGGTGTAATTATTACACCAAACGGTAACTATCCATTTTTCTTGTACATGCACACATACAATATTAACTGCCGATTTAAACTTATGAAATTTGTCCGATCTGTCGGCTTGTCGGTGCTCTAGCCCATTCATTTCCTTGGCCGACGGCAACTCCATTAGCGCGCGCGAGAATTAATTCGCGTATTTGTTGGCTGATCGGGTGTGAGATGACAACAGGGGTTGGTGATGGGCTCGGGTGATAGGAGAGAAGGAGGAGGTGGGGTGCTGCTGGTGGTGGTGGGTGGTGGTTGGCGGGAATGGCATTGAGTCGCAGACGGTCTTCCGTCCGCGATTTCAAAACAAACACCAACTACTCGTCTTCATGGTGCTCGCTGCGGTTAAGCGTCGAGCCAAAAAAGCAGAAAAAAAGACGGTCGGAAAAAAAAGAAAGAAAAGAAAATGACATGACAGATGGGTGCCATTAGCCCCGTGATTAACACTTCTAATAATGTCCTTCTCGGGCGAACAGAAGCTGTCGTCGTATTTTATTTAGATTACATCAGACTGCGGCGAACGAACCAGCGAGATGCCCTGGCAAAAGAAAGTGCACGAGAGACTGGGGAAGAAGGAACGAAACGATGGGAAGAAAGGGGTCGTCGCACGACCGAGGGGTAGGTTGAGGTTGGAACTGTTCATCACCTCTTTTCGTTCGTCTTGTGTGTCTTCCGTCTCGCCACGATGGGGCGTTCCGACCAACATGTCGCACAAAAACAATCCAAGCGACAACCTTTTTTTCACTCACCGCGAGCTTCGCCCCTGGACTGAAAAATAATATTCGGGAAGAAAAAATCGTCTCTTGTTAGCGGTGCAAAAAACGCTTGTATATGAAATGAAAGCAATCTACTTTTTGTTGCATCATTACGATGAAAAAAAACCTCATGTCAGTCCATTTCAGACTACTCCATCCATTTTGCAATTTGACTCTCTTTATGTATAGACAATATTTACTCGTACCAGCCCTTACCAAAACAAATACCAAATTGGAAGTTTACATCGTAAATGGTGCAAATATCGTACTCGACAAACGTTTATATCCGATATACATACGATATGTATAGCCAATAATATTTACCATCGCTTATCAAAACAAAGGCAAATATGAATTACAGATGGTTCGACCCCGCGACCCCAACGAGAAAGAGACGTTTCCATGGTAATTGGAATACACACGCACACAGGTTCGCCATTTCCAATTTGGCTAGTTTTGACAAGTTTTAGCGCTCGTAACTAACGGAATTCGTCCGATGGAATGCAAAGCGCGCAAAATTCGGCACGGCGGTCACCGGAACCACTGGTTTCGTTTTTAAACTCCGAATCGAAGAACATCTCCATCCGGTTGGTCCGTTAAAGACGCGCGCTATTTCGCCACCCTTCAACTCCCCCCCCCTCCCATCCAACACGCTGTGTTCCCTTTTCCCCACCGCGCCCCTATTTCCCCGTGCCCGTGATGGCGTCTCCTTTCTTCCCGTCCCGTTCACGGCGTATCGGTGCACTGTGCGATCACATTTCTTCATTTTCCGCTAAGCATTTCATTAAGATGAGCATCTTTTACGAGCCTCCTTTTCTTCTGCCGTAGTCATGCTTACATGGGTTAATGGATTGCCGGGGTTGCACTACCCCCTTCCTCCCCCCTTATTCGGTCCTCACCATCCCCCTGTACCAGCGGATGACGTTCTATCCGGTCGCGCTCGAGATCGTAAACGTTAAATTCCCTCCAAACAGTGCTCGTCCTTACCTATGACTGGGACAAGTAGAGTCGTATGGCGATGACGTTTCCCCCCTGAAGTGGAAATACTCCGTTTTTTTAGTCTTCGACTTTATTAAAATCTGATCAGTCTCAAAGTCTTAAATGGATATGCGATGCTTAATTGTTAACCATTTTGTCAGAGCACACAAAAAATGTCGACTCTTCTGTGATAATTCTGTCAAGACGGTTAGTTGTACGCCGAGCAATTTTCTCCATTAAAATAAAATGTATATTCGATAACATCGGACTGGTACAAGCAATAAACATTGCGATAAATATACGGTACATACTTATATTTATGTCGCAATGAATAGCGTGTTGCGTAATGTATTGTTTGCACCCTCATCCAAGTAATATTGCACGACAATCATCCTCAGTGGTGGTGATGGTGGTTATACACAATGGCTAGTGCTACGTTGGATGTGACATTTGCGGTGCTTTATGGTCCCCGAACAAAGAACAATGCGCCTTAAACAGCATAACCCCTTGTTAGAAACCGCCAGAGGCGTTCGAAGCTGTAATCAGGAACTTAGGATAAGAAAACAATCGTAACAACACTTTGGTTTTTGCTCAAGAAAGGCATCGTCTGGAATAACTATTTGGTTATTCACTCATACGAGCGAGTTCTAGGCAAATTTCGAACAACCACTCTGTAAAGTATATGTTATTTTGAATTGAAACTGAAACCTTATCGGTCAAAAAGTATGACACATTTTGTAACAAAAAGGTTGGTGAATGTTAAATTTGGACATTTACTCGTTAGTAGGTGATACCTATCGATTTAGCTAATTTTTTTATCAAACTATCAGCATTACTGACTTCTTTGATAGTCAGTTTCATTCTCATTTTCAGCATGGGAACGACGCATATTTCCGAAGTGGAATAAAATGTCTGTCTTTTGAAAAGCTCGTGGAAACTATCTGCCGCTAGTGGCGGTCGTATTGCAACCTTACTTTAGCCGCGAACGAAGAAGACAATGTCACCCGGAAGTTGGCCGTTTGCATGCGTAGACGGATACAGTTTTGCATAAAAGTGAACCGCGCTAAGACCACGCCCCCACCCCCTCACCAAACCCCACGCATCACTTTTGCTCGTCCTCCTAAGAATCTGAGATTTTAAGGCTGGTCACTTTTAGACATCCCTCTTCATCTATATTCTTCCTGTATCTATAGTCGAATCATTGAACATTACAGAGATTTTCCGATTTTCCTTCTTTGATTTTCCTTCTTTTACCCCGATGCAAGTCCACCGATTTTGTGACTTTATTAAATTTTATAATTTTAATATTTTATTATTAAATTGTAGTCATTTCATAAAATGTTTTAAAGCCTTTGAATTTTCAAAATAAATCGTGTTATCTGAATTTACGGACACAATTTAATGTCACTTACTATCTTAATTCGAATGGATGTATAAATATTTCTTGGCAATTGGGATGAACATTTCAGTGCGAAATGATTACTTGTTTACTAATTACGTTTTGCCTTTAACACAGACAATACAGGCTTTGTATTTTGATCCCAGGAGGATAACAAAAGTGCCGGCGAAGATCCGGATTGTGCCCGTGATTTTTATTCCTCAGCAAGCCTCCCTTCCGCAGTCCGACACCCCCTCCCGGCTACCCCTCCCCCACATATGAACCGTGTATAGGCCATTTAATGCAGCTTCTGGCTGCAAATTAGCGCAGTCCAAAATTGTTTTATGTTAAACAGCAATTACAGGCCGCCCGCGCGCTCACTGCACCTAATTTTAATTGAGTCGTCTGCTTTTTGCCAGAAGCACCGCGCTCGGTATATAGCGAGTCCCTTCTCTGTCTCTATCCGAGCCACTAAGAACCAATATACACTCAAGTCGATGACCCTCTCAAGCTTAAATTCGGATTGTAAAAGCCATCTTGCTATGCAGTTGTTTCGGCATTAAAACTGGTTAAGTACGCGAATTACGCTGAAGGGCAATTGGAAATCGATGAAACGACGAATCGGTGGGACACGATTAATGGATGAAAGCGACATCGATTGAACACATAATTCGGAAGGATGAAATTTTAATTAGTCTTTCTTTTATTCAAGCAATGGTACACATTGGCAAAAGGGTCGATTGACGAATTCGCGTAACATGATCGCTCGACATTATTGCGATAATGTGAAAGTTACTGCTAACTTGTGCTAGTTGAACCAAAGGCTTTTGTCTTTTTTTTGCCATAAAATGTCGACAGGCTACGTTAATTTTTAGGTTTTATGAAGCAAAGGTATTTTATTATGTCATCTTAAGTATGCAACAAAATCTCTGTGTCCTCAGTTGCTAATTGGTATCTCTGCGTTGAGCGAAACATGTTCTAGTCAAACATTTTTTTGAATTGCACAATTTCATTATACCATGTATTTGAAATAATATACATCTGAATTGCACAATGAAACTATAAAATACTATACATCTGAATTGGGTTATCCGGAACACAGCATGACTTTCTTGTTTGTGTTACCAGTTGTGAACAGTTTATTTGGTCTGAAGTCGAGCGCACCTTTAGAGCCAAATATTCTTATAGAAAACGTATTGACCTAACTAAATTAACCTACGCCACGAGATGTCTGACTCTCGGTGAATTTGACTTCCGTCGATCGAGTTAGCTAGTCGAGCGTGCGGAATGACCACGAGTGGGGACACAAACTGCAACTACGATTGGGTCGGACGGCGCGAGCGCGCCTACAGCTTTAGAGCCGCTCGTCTAATGGGACCTACGACGGAAAAGCTCTGTTGTCCTGGCAACCGGCGCCTCGCTCGACGTCATCCGGTGACTGGTGACGTGTGATCTGCCGTCATGGTCGTCTCTGGGCCCACGGCTATATCTTCGTCGGACCTGCAGATTCTATACCATCGCTTCTGTCCGGATGGATGGATACTCTGTAATTGATAATCTTTTATTTACTATGTTTTTTTTCACTTAAAGTTTTTGTAGAGGCATTTTTCTAAAATTCTTGCAGCGACCGAGCTCTTTTCAAAGGGTCTGGTGCAATCTCAGCGAGCAATTACACCCGATACACGTTTTACTTTTTACAGTGTGCACCAGAGCCAGGGTAGTGGGCATATGAACCAGTGTTTGAGGGAATGGTTCAAGCAGCTGACGATTGCTACGGTAGTCGAGCATTAGAAAATTGGATAAATTAGTCATCCCTTTTCACACTGTGAATCTAGTCTTGGCTAAAACAATTTCAACAAAAGTTTGACGGACGAAAACTTGTGATATGGAATAATATTTGGTGAACGAAGTACAGCTGTAATAAACGAAATCCTGGCTTCTATGCACTCAAAATGTTGAGGTGGGGACATATATATATATTTAAATCTTTGCCAATTCAGATACTTTCATGAGAATTTTGAATCACAATCAGCCTGGGTGGATAGGGATTAAAAAGAATCCATGGCTCGCTTTGTGAAAAGATGACCTAATATAATTTACTGCGATCCAGTCTAGTTGATCCGTCGATCCAGTCTATAGGGCAACCACACCTTTGTCCTTAACTGGTCGTTCGACCCCCGCCATAGGCCCCATCCGGGGCTGCTTGTGGGTACATATTGTAATATTGTAATTGATGATAGATTGCCTCTAGAATGGATTCGGCCATTTTCTTATGCGACTGATCTACAAGTGCCATCGACGACGCACACGGTCTTCAAATAATAGCCACCATTGCTTTGAGCGTCTGCCACCAGAGGTCGTGAATGACAACAATAAGAACATTGCGCATCCCTGTGTAATGTATGTGTACGTGGGCGCACCCGCACCGCGATTTAATTGGTTCCACGCGTTGGCGGC
The DNA here is from genome assembly GCA_034698785.1 of Mycogona germanica. NCBI lineage: Eukaryota > Metazoa > Arthropoda > Diplopoda > Chordeumatida > Chordeumatidae > Mycogona > Mycogona germanica. Next base: position 13,370 of record JAQGBY010000915.1, read on the forward strand.
GACGACGGCAGGCGGGCTTGCTTGCCTGCTCGGCGGCATCTCCTGTTTTTATCTCCCTGTGTTGCCCGTTATCGGGACTCGTCTCTCGCTCCTATCTCGCCCAGCACACGGTATCGGCTCGCTCGATCTACACCGTGCCCGGGACATGTGAGAGGATGCCCGGCGCGCCCGGAGCGGAGACACGCGGCGCGACCGACACACATTCGCCGAGAAAGGTGGCGAATGTGTTTTGGGGAGAGGAGAAAATTAGGGGGTGTGTTGGGGTATGGGGGGTAGGAGAAATGTATTTTTGCATGCGCTTCGTGTCATCGCTCCATCTCCACTTTAACTAATTAGTGTGGCTGGGTGGCGGCGCTGCTGACGACATCACTAGTGGGGCCACCCAGCGCGGCGTGCTTTCTCTCGTAACGTTTTTAGATTGGGCACAGCGTGTGACGTATCTTGAAACTCCTCCCCGCCCCAACATCCGTCAATAGGCGTTTCTGCACAATTTAAAACTAATTACCCGCCTGAAACATGTTCAGTTTTTCGAAAACTGCGCACACCACGTACCTCAATAGAGATGATGAGTCACATATTTGTGAAAGGATCGGCCCGGATATTAAGTCTAAAGACTAATCCAGACCTAGGTGAAAGTTTGATTAAAGAATATACATTTTTTAAAAAATATTATTAAAATCACTGATAAGTTTCACATTCAAGCATGAATCTCAGCATGAATCTCAGAAGTATTATAAGAAGTTTGTCATTTTTTGGAATAAACAAATTGGCAGAAAAATTTATTGTGATGACTCTTGGCGGAATGCAAGGAATATAATCAGATTTTTATAAGCTCGTCGCTTATGCCTTCAGTAGTAACAATATGAGATTCAGAAATGCAAAGTAAGAATGTCTCAACAATCATTTTGTTGTCGCTCAATCGTCTAAATTTGCTCAATCGACTCCTACTGACTGCAGATGACAGAATTGAATAGCATCAGTGGCGTCCCAAAGTCTTACAAACACTGCATTTTAACGTCCTAATGTAAAAGAATAATGTGCGACCGCATCACCTACTGCGGTTTATTTCCCTAGTCCTGTTGGATGGCCTTCCTTCGAGACACTTTAAGAAATTGCCAAGTTGATCATAATATTTGTTGAGTTGCATTCTGGATTATTAAATGTACTATTGCGTAAGCGGGAACCACGATGGGCGAATATTTACATAGATCCGTAGTGCGTGTTGTGAAATGCTAACGTTCTCTTTGGAGATTTACTCGAGACTGGGCGAGACGAGGCTAGTCCCTGTCTTGGTATCGTCTTGAAACCGAGAAGTAAAATGTGGATCGGGGATAGAAGAATCATAAAATGAGAAATCAAAATAATTTATTAAGTTGTCCTCGTTTTATCACCAATGGTCATAATCCATTTTAAAGCGCCTTACCTACAAAATATAATTTGAATTATGTTAGATAATATTTGGTAAAAGGGGTTGTGCTCATAAGCCACAAAAGGTAGGCGTATCCTACTAATGTATGCGTCTAAAAAGTATTTGGTGTGCGAATTGATGGAAAGTGCCAAAAACATTAAATAGTTCTAACAGCTCTTGATTGAAACGATTTTGCTAAAATCGATATGTGTCGTGCAGTTTTTCAATCAATTGAGCTTGTTCCAGGGGTGAAATTGGGGAATTGCGCATTGCTTGTGCCAGACAATATTGATTTGCTTCTTAGTCCCGATTGCAGTTTGCTGCAAACTCAAGCAAAGCCCGTACGACCTTTCAATTGTAGTACAGGGGACTCTATGGTGGGGGGAGGGGGAGAAGAAGAGGATGTAAGAGGTGAGACAGGGTTCCGAGGGATATGGGAAGCTAGTCTTTTTCTCTCGCACCTGGAAATTCAGCCGAGACGTGATGCATTTGCTTTTCTTTTTGCGACGGGATTTTTTTTTGCCGAGCTTATTGATTGTTGCCGCTTCAATTCTTTGGATCATCGTTGTCATGTCGCAAAAATGCATTTTCTTCACTTCATCGAAGCTTAGCTGGAGCGAAAGATTAGCACGGAGGCGGGACGGCCGGGGGACCATACGAAGGGATGGGGGTGAAGAGAAAGGCTTGGCAAAAAACGGACGGGTGGAAGAAAAATCATTGTCGAGTAGCGGTCTTTTTCCTTTGAATGCCAGTTATTCCCATCTCGCTCCAATAAAGCAAATAAAGAAGGTGAGCGATGGCCCCATTCACTGAAGTTGTGGACATATACGGTCTTGGGTTCGTTAGCAATTGATGGTGGAACGACGTTTTCAGACTCGTCTATGATACTTGTGTTGTATGTGGGAACGATTCTATTTGCTAGTATATTGTCCATATTAGAAAAATAATAATTTGACGATCTCATCTAGAGTACATGACGCCGCCCCAAATATGGACAATGTGGGACGCTCATTATATATATATACAGATATATATATAGAATAATAAACTTTTGTCTAGTAAGTCTAGTTGTGTTGTTGTTTTGGCATCTGCATAAAACGATATTTTAATTTTATTTTTGTACTACTGCTTATTTTGATTTTGTTGCGGTAACATACCTTGTTCAAACAAGGAAAAGTCTGTGAGAACCACGCTTAGAAATTCGCGTTGAAAGTTCAATGGTTGAAGAGCTGATTCGGTTGCATCCTTTTGCGCCACCCTGTATGCGCTTATAACGGGGGCTACGTAAAGCAACCCCCGAAACTGCTTTACAGCATGGCACCGCCGCTTTCCAATTTGCCTCCAATTGGGCTGAACCCATTCCGTTTTCTTCCCCCATTTGCTTTAATCGTGCAACGAAGCTGTTACTCATTCGGCCATCCATTCAAGAACATGGCTTAACAATGGCTAACGGCTATCGTTCTAACCATATTTTTTAACTATGGTTTTTTTAAAAGTTTAGATATACTAGTATGCAATTTACGTTGAACGATATTCATCTAAAGGCTTCGGGATTCTGGACGACATGTGGCGCCACATGGCCATCCCAAATTGCTGAAGTCGAGCAAAATAGGCGATCGAAAGCTTCTCCAATTTTGTCAAGTGATGTGTTGGGAGAGGATTTTTCCTGAACCACACACACACACAATCACACACATACAGAGAACCCAATCTCCAGTTGCTCCGCGCAATCCAACCGATCTCGGATCGCTGTAAACCAAATTTTCGCACTCTGAGAACAAGCCGGGACCCGGCCACGCACAATCATCAATGTTTCTCACCCTCGTACGCCTAGTTCGCTAGTTTGGTGTTTTTTTTTTTGGTGCGATTTCTTTCTCTATTTTATCCGTTGTTGTTGTTTTCGATGCTGCTCAGATACAGAGTAATAATGCGAGTTAGCGTGACTATCCTATTTTTTTCCTTATTCGTGTCTCCCCCCTCAATCGCTATGAATAGAGCAGCGTATTTGTCTGTCAGTTTTTATAGTGTAGCAAGTGGGGCATGTCGACAGAATTGACTTGGATATGAAAACTTGGCACTCATCTGCTCATGAATAAGGACACGTACTCTACGTGGCCTGGGTGAGTGGGGGTGTCGCTATCAGTGCACACAGTTAGGTAAGGTACATGCCACTCTTGCAAATTTTAACATTAATGCACCTACTATTTAGTTGGAGCACCTGATTAAATTATTTTTTACATAATTCATGTATTTGAAAACTGAGTTTTTCATGAGAAACGACAGGAGCTATATGATAACTCACTAATCGGGTTATTGTCTTTTTTCGAAATATGATCCATGTGAAAGAATCCATTTGGCGAACCCAATAAAAACTTGTTACTAATGGAAAAATGTTTTATTAAATTTATTTCTTTTTTATGCTTCTTTTTGCTATATAAATGAGATGAAACAGATATTAATTAAATTATACATTTTGTGACGCAAAACACAAACCACATTTTGTAAATAAGAAATAATTTTCTTGTTCATGGTTTAGAAAGGTATTGATGAGTGGACATTGAATTTTATTTCTTTTAATTTAGTTGTGTTACATACCTTTTAAAGAACTTCTGGCACAATTCGAAGAAAATATCTTATGTTTACTTAATGGATACAGAGTGCAATGTTCGATTTTGTGTAACGATAACTTATGTACCATTTCATGCGCTCAAGTTAACGATCAACATTTAAAAAACCGGATGTGTTCTAGGGCCAATACTGACATGATTTCAAATTATATTCCCTGCATTTACAAAAGCTAATTGCAGCAATAATTAAAAGCTAATTGGAATAATTTGGTGACAGAAAATCTACTAGTTTATAAAACTGGTTGTGATTTCAATCTAAAATTGACGTGATTAAAAATAAATTAAATTAATTTGCAAAAGCTAATTAGAGCAATAATTGAAAACTAATCATAACAATGTGGCGGTCAATATTCAATCGGGAGGTTTTGTTTTTCGAACCTAGCTACATTTTATAGGAAGTCCTAAACCTATGTCTCGTTAGCAAACCTTGGCTTTCCGCCAAACTGTTCAAATATAAAAAGCCAAATCAACCGATTTATTTCTGTTTTTCCCCCCACATACAACTCGCTACTTCAGTCTGCTCTTAAAAATGCTCCTCCAACGTCCCAAGTGGTGACCTACAAATAACATGGCCTGGTGATACCATTATAAATTTTTATTTGAATATCGACCAACATGGATGTAGAACTGCTGTTCAACGTCATACTCGTCCATTTCGCAATTGCTGCACTCATGGTAATAGCCGAGCCGCTTGCAACCAACCCCACCAAGCTGTTTGCGCGATACTTCCTCCCTGCACCCCCTCCTTCCTTATCCCGTCCGGTGATACAACAACGATAGGTCTCACTCGTTCTCTTCCAGTTTCCGAATGAGTCCGCCGCGAGCGCTGCTTCGCGCGTAAGTGCGCTCGGATGCACAGTTTCTATCGATCGGGCGGTCGCCCTTTCGCCGTTCCTGTGTTTCACCATGCATGCCTTATTTCTCGTTTCGTATTTTTTCGTTCATTTTTTTTTTTGTTGCACCGGAGCTGTCGAGCAAAACGATCAAACATTCTCGCTAGAACGGCGAATGCGCGAGCTATATGGTAGGAGGTCCCCCACTACCCCGCGTCACGTGACATCGCCGCCATTAAAGAATGGCAATTGTCATGCGGACGAGCGTGATGGATGGTCTCGATCGGCCGCCTTACGATCGACTACAGCGCCACCCCACGCCCACTTCCTTGCCCCGCTTGTATCCCGACCTTTTTTTTTTTTTTAATTCGGTTTCCGATATGGAAGGCCAATTCGGCTGCTTCTGTCCTCCGGTCACCATAAAGACCCAGAGCCAGTGCCTTTTTCAAATGGGAAGTGGATAGTGGCCTATTGGACGAATAGCCAGGGCACACGTTGAAAAAACCGCAATGACTGATTCAACTTCAATAAGAAATTTTCACAATTTCTTGTGATTTTTTAAACATGATATTTAAAGCAACAATATAATACGATAAAACGGTGGTCCTTTTAATAGGTGATGATATATCATCAACAGCGTAACGCAGTGCCACGAAATTTACACTGAACGTAGGTCCGAAGATGTCGCTGTGAATACAGCTTCTATTTCAGTTCATTTATTTTGTTGTCTTAAAGATATGTAATGAGTTACCCTATCGAGAAAATTGTGGCCAAATGGTGCATGAGGGATGGGGGGGGGGGTAACGTCACTGCCGAAAATCGATTGACTTTTATATATATTCTATGGTATTAATATACAGAGTATTAATGCACAGAGTAGAAACCTATTTTACAGGGAGAACCTGAAAATATGGACCACTTTTGGAATTTGAAATAGGTTACTGTCATCTTAACAATCATCAGATTTCGTAATAATCAGACTATTTTTGGCCGACTTATTAAAAATAATAAATGGGGTATATTGTTCAAGTTCACCCTGTATATAATGTATAAGCATACTATTTTAATAAATACAGCCCACGTTAGTCGACCACATGGTGAGATAATAACACTCAATAAAAACATCTGACAGATGGGATAAACTGAGACTTACCTGACATTCGATTTTGTTTCGAGATGATGGGAAGATATATACATGGAGTTTCCGATATTTTTTATAGTTAACATAGCACATATGACTAAGGACAGCTTTGGGATATGTATGCAGATGGTTTTAGGAAACAACTATGTTGGCGGTAGTGGTAGGATCAATCTTCCTGCTATTGCCCAGGGCGTAGCAGTCAATAAAAGAGGCCCAACTCTGAGCCGCATCACGCGTCCGTAATCGGCGTCGGTACAGCAGCGACTCTGATGCCGAGCGCCGCTATCGCCCCCTGGTGTCCCCCCACGGTCATTATATTTGGTCAAATGTTGTTAGATTTACTTCGATACACTGCAGGCATCTCCTCTCTTGCTCGCTTCACTGAACTAAAGTGAATGTTCTTGGATAGACGAGGAGGAATTGCGTGGAGGAAGGGAGGGAGGGGCTCAGTTCCCGTTGCGAGCTCGTTCGTCTTCAACTTGTAAACACGTCTTCGAGTTTTCCCTCCCGCCTCCTCCTCCTCCTATTCACGGAGCAAGCAACTGGAAACGTGTTTGCAGTTACCTGGCAACAAAATGGTTGAATGAGAATTTCCAACTCTGACCTTGTTTTGTTTTCCTAGTCTGTCGATTTTGCGAGTGGGACTCAATTTTTTATCTTTCATAGGCCAATGTCAGGTCACCTTATCGTGCTCTTGTGTCATCTGGTCATACATTTTGAAAAACTGTTTATGCCCATGGGCTACAAGGCCCAAGGGTTAAGACATTTACCATTTGCATATATTGATTTTCTTGGACGACGAATTTCTATGGTTCGTGAATATTCGACTAAAATCGTTGGGAGTCCATTGCATGCAGTCAACGACCGGTCAGTAATATACGCGTGAACTGCTTTTAAATTAACGCGTTGGGGTTTTAAAAATGAAATAATAACATTAAAATTAAAATTAGAAAATTGTGGTTTTGCGTCCAGCATTCCACTCATCCCTATCTTATTAAAATTAAACTATTATTCTTTATTATTTAGAACATGATCTTGGCAGACATGGATCTCATATAGAAAAATATCTATCCATTTAATAAAATGGTTTTTAATCACGCGAAAAAAAACTAAAATAGGACTACAATCCGAACATCAAAATATAGCAGAGGTGCTAATAATTAAAAATATCTTATTCATTAATCAAGTTCTGCATTTCAATTACGACTCGTCGTAGCCCAGTCGGTATTGCTACTGGCTGTGGCTCGGCGGTCCCGGGTTCGATTCCCGGCGCGGGCTCTCGAAAGTTTTGATCCCGGGGTACTGGAGGTGCCCCTCGCATAGTGCCTCAGCACCATGAGGGGTACAAAACGCCTGTAGTTCGGTTGACTACAGTTGATTAAAATAAAAAACTAAAAAAAAACTGATGCAATGCATATATAATGAACTGGTACACTAACTTAGTGATATCAAGTTCCTAAATCAGATGGGCTAGTGGGCATCTTTTAATTTCAATCACTGTAGTGAGTATAAGTTTCTGTACCCCTCTTAGTGATTCGGCACTGTGTGAGGGGCACATTTCATTTAAATAAAGAAACTACGAGAAAAGTTCGTAACGCATAGGACTTATTTGCGAGGCGTTCAAAATGGAAGATTCATAATGTCTCAGTTGTAGTTGAACGTATGCGCGAAACACTAGGCGGAATAGAAATCGACTCTGCTTACTTAAATATGCCTGCCGCGTATATATGTTGATGTCTCAAACAAAATAAAACACAAATTGAGCGTAAGAAACTGTCCGCATCGATTTCATCCGAAAATTTTCAGAGTTCCTTGCTTCTCTTCTTTTTTATTTGATCCGCAAAAATGTATCCCTCAACCCATCCATCCATCCATCCATCCAACACCAAACTTCGTCATGTAATAGGTTTCGCTGGAGGCCGAGCCACTGCACTTTTGCCATATTTTCCTTTCGCTCTTTTTTTCTTGCTTTTTTTTCGTACTCTAGCCCGTCGCCGTCGTCATAAAAACGGAGCCATCAGCTCCCCAAATAAATTTAATGAACAGTTGTTGGCGAGCGTGTTCTTTTTTTTTTTTTTTAGTTGTATGTGCCGGGGTAGCCATATTCTTCTCGGCACTTTGGTTGCCGGAGTTCGGCGTTGTGGGCACCCATTTTTATGCACAACTCGGTGAACTTGAACGCAATTCGCCGTATCGATCGCACTCGTAGCAAAGAGATGAATGACTAGAGGGTTGATGGGCCCGCACAACATAAAAGCCTAAGCGGTTCGAGTGCTAGTTAATCGCAAGTTTAGACTGTGGACACATTTTATCTATGCATCACCACCTTCTCGTCCATTATGGAATGAAGAAATAGTAATAAAAACAGTGAATCATGTATCACTAGACATTTCATAGTTCGATGATTGTAAGTTCAAATTGATTTGTGCCTTAACTAAATAAGGCACAAATCAATTTGAACTTTGCTTTCAACCTACAAATGTATAACCTCCCAACCAATCAACTGTAGTCAACCGCACTACAGTCTTTACGTCCCCCTCATGGTGCTTAGGCACTGTGCGAGGGGGAACGGCCAGTACCCCGGGATCGAAATTTTCAAGAGCCCGCGCCGGGAATCGAACCCGGGACCGCCGAAACCACAGTCAGGCGCTAAACCGACTGGGCTACGACGAGTCGTACAACTTGAATTGCACAATACACCAGTATTTTGTCAAAATACCATGACATTCCTGACAATTTGAATAAACTATCTACTAATTTTTTAATTATTAATTGTGAACGTTGAAGCGCCAATTGCATGTCGTGGGGTCTAACCTCTCCACATCTTTGGCACACGCTAGTGACTCGGCTGCTGGAGAACCCACGCAGCGTGGAACCGATCGGCTTTTCCAATATAACGAGCAAACTCCGAATCCTGAAAAGCGCCTGCCGCCACCAAGCGGGAGAAGGAGAGAAATGTGGCAGCCAAATGACGTTGGTCATCGTATCGTATAATACGCTCTCTCTCGCACCTGGTTTCGAGCTATCCCCCTCTCAAGCTGTGATCGATGGAACAGACCACCCCCTGTTATCTCCAACCGAGGATTCTCTAGAGCACTGCCACCGCCGCAGGACGATCGCAATTCCGAATGGTGATGCGCGATAATCAGAAATCAATCGATAGGCTTATCAACTTATTGATTCAGTTAATTGAACTTTTAATATACACGTACCTGGTTTGTACATGTATATAAATAGACAATTTGACACAATGAGTTTTTAAAACTATTTTTTGACGTGCTGAAACGGCGCAAATCATTCACAAATGTTATTGTGATCATTTTTTAAAATTTACTATTTGAAAGCCCGAAATAATTGATAATTTTCGTTTCCAAATAACAATAAAAATAACGATACAATATTATCAGAGCTAATTGTGTGAATGTTGGTAGCCTTAAATTATTTTGGAGATGTGGTCTCTCTAGTGGTCAAGAGTGGCGACTCTTTTGTCGTTGTCGCGGCGCATTCTCACGAATTTACAGTGTGTACTCGTTTACAAAAACAATTGATCACATACCTGAAAAAGCCGCAGAAAAAATTATCGCCAAATTCTGGTCGTAGAAACGACATTTTCGCAAACTCTGTGGCGTCGGACATTCGATTGCTATATCTATACACATTCGATATGACATATGACATTCGATTGCGATTGCTATTGCTATATTGCTATATTGTCTTTATGACGGAACACGAAAACGTTTGATTTTTTTCCCTATTCAGCAGCGTCGACCTTCTCTTGTTTATTAAAAAGGGCGGGCCTGTACGCATCGTATACTACGTGACCCCAATTCGGCAGTCTGATGCTTTGTTGTTAGTAATCTCTTTCCTACCCTAATGGCTTCTGTTTTGAGTTGGGGGGAAAGTCAAACAAACTTTACTCTAATATCATTTCAGACAAGACATGCAATTTTACATGTACAATATTTATACGCTCTCAATTCAATTTTGACGGTGATTTTTTCTCCTTATTTTTCCTCTGTTATTGAAACAGTATATTGGATATTTTTTTATCGTATTGCATTCTAAGTATTACAGTTCCTATAAAAAAAAGCTGAACGCTGTGTTCGTTGTTGCGGACAAGAAAAATTTTGGCTATTCTGCATTTAAAGTTATGGATATAACCGTACAGATATTCTCTGAATATCCGACGTTATCGATGAAATTGTTTAAGCTTTATCCAGAATTGTTGTAATTGTAATTGACGTTCAATTATTCTGCATTAAGGTATATAAATTACTACATTGCACATACTGTATTAAATAAAATAATTTCCAAATGGCCATAAAACCTGGTAAGCTATGCATTACACATGTGCATTAGCATTCATACCCCTATCCTACTTTGGTTCTATTGCATGCTCCAATTGAATAATTAGGTAATGGGTTCTTCTACAGTTCTCCTAACATGCCCATTTATGCTCCAGGGAAATATATCTGAGCCCCTCTTGTGCGATAATGGCCACCCTGGTGGTGGTGTTGAGTTGGCCCCAACCCTTCTTCCAAAATTGCTTTCAAACTGACTGATCCTACAAAAAGTAATTGATTGTATGAGATTTTAAGCCAAAGTTTGACTTTAGAAAAGACTGTATTTTGCTGTTAAATTTGTATAATAAAAGCTTTTAAAGATTCGAATGTTTCGCTAACATAGCCAGTAATTAGTCAGTAATTTTCACATAAAAACAATTTTGCTTCAGTTACCAATAAAGTTTCAACATCATTAATATTATTTTTCAGACTCATACTTTCACGTAAATATTTTAGTTTACTTCATTCCTTTATTCGTAGGAACTATCTGCCATTATGAATAATTATTTAATAAATTTGGTGTTTTAAGTTTCGGCATTTTTAAAAAGTAAATTTACGACGTTAATTTTAGTTTCTTGTATTTTTAATAATCGCATTTTAAGCGATGCTGCCGGAATTATTGTTGCTCAATTTAAGTAAATATGTTATACCGTAATAGGAACATTTTAAAATAAAATCATTAAAGATGCTATTTATAGCAGTATTTTAGAATTGAACATGTTGAAAAAAAGGAGAATAAGGGGCTGGTTCGCGTTAACGAATCCATGCATTTTTGTTCGTCCAACTCTCCAGTGAGCACTCAAAATACGTGATTTCAACGCCTGCAATGACATCGGAGCCCCCATATACTCGTACGCATGTACATATAGTTATGAGTCATCAGTCTATTAACATGATTTAATGGGTCCGATGGGGTGGGGGCACACAAATGGGGACAAATGTGACGAGGCTGGGTAGGAAACGCATGCGGGAGCCCCGGGTCTTCTTCCCCCGATCGATTCCACGCGTCATTTACTTCCTGATTTAATGTGTAACTTCCATATATACAGTATATGCACACGCCGATTAAACCCTTTCACTGGACCAGGTGACCCGAATAAAAAGTTGGTGGACTCGTGTGTCGGTTGATGACGATTACCATGATCGACCCTCTGCGCATTAAGCGACAAGTTGAGTTGGGTTACAGTTGACAAATGACTATGCATGCAAGATTAGATATCAGATGATTTCCTTCCTCTGTTGGACTGAAAGTATTCTTATAATAAAAAAGCGAATGTTAACGCACGACTCGATAATGTCTCCTAAACATGTCATTCCACCAACAGTTTTTAAAAAAATGGCTGATGGACATGTCATTTACGCCAACAGCAGAGATGGCGGCAATTTTGATTCCCCCATTTTTGTTTTCTTGATTTGTCATTGTTTCCGTTTATCCCCAAGGTAATGCAATTGAGAGACCACCACTAAGATTATTATGAGCGTGCAAAATATTAATCGATACTATGTTAAAGGCTATATTTTGGGATGTTTTCGTCCCAGAATCGTTGCACAGATTCATCTATAACAAGGACACTAACTCGATATATTTTTTTAAAAAATAACTCTGAAGAGAGGCATCATCCATCCCTTAAACAAAGCGAAATAAAAGTATCGGTGTCACCAAATCTCATTACATAACTAGGCGCCACACCACACACGAAATGAACTCATTCCCCATTGTGATTGAAAGCCACGCTTGGCTCCAAAAAGAAAAGGAAAAAAATGAAAAACGAGTCGTATTGATTTCACGTCATCTTTATCGCTGCTCTCCTCCAGTAATGTGACACACAAATGAAGTAATATGGATTATACGAAATGAATAAATTACGCTCAATTGTATCTCGCTTGGTTTTCGCTCTTATTCGAGACGGTTTTCTTTGTCGATGGGTGAAAAGGAACAGAAGAAAAAAAAATTCCCCCAAGCACAACAAGTTTAGAGACATTATTTCTGTGGAAGATGTCTTCGCCTTCCTCTCTGTAAAGAGAGATAGATAGAGAGAGAGAGAGAGAGGGAAAGCGCCATCCCAGTGTGTCTATACAGTCACTTTGTTAATTGAATGAGAGACGGTGAGCACCACCTGTCTAGAGACAGGACGTGGGGCTCGTGTCTCCGGACAGACCGTGTCCGAGAGAGCTTTTCGCTCGCGCATGCGCCGGATGTCTGCAGTGGCGCTAGAGATAGATAGAGAGAGCAAGGCGGTCGTACGGCTTCGATCTTTGCTGACTGCAGCACGAGAGCGACCGATCCAGCACTCGACATGTTTTCGAAATCAACGAAATTGCTGGTAATGGCGCGCGTCCTTGTTTGCCAGCGTGTTCCATTAAGAGATTAGAAGTAGCGCGCAGGGATGCTGAGAGCAAGGACATGGAGGAATAGATGTCAGTGACCAATGGCCATTGACTCATGTGGACGCGAGTAAGGTCAGCGCCTATAAAAAGAGTACTGTCTATGTATGCACAATTAATTCTGTGCTCGTACGACGTAATTTACAAACAAATTAATCAATTTTTTTCTCAATGCCGATCAATATTTTCACTCATTGGGAGACGACAAATACATATAAAAACGTTCCTGTTTTCATATCTTATATGATATCTTAGAATTGTGGCATTAAGTTTCAAACTATTAGTATTTCTTAAATATATTGTTATAATTCTTAACAATCTAAAATTTCTATTGCAGTAACTATTATGCAACAAGAGATTGGTCACTGATTAACTGATGTCACCAGTAATTTTTATGCAACATGACTAAAACGATACATTTTAACTTTTTCAATTTTTACCAATTTTTTTTAATGAACCAAATTTGCAGGTCTCGCAGAAGTATTGGTTATAATGGCTATTAGGACAAGTGAGACGTATTTAATTTCTTGACAAATTTTACACTAACTACTGTGATGGACGTATTTACTAGTCAGATTGTAATCCGTTCGCCAGTTGTCACCACTAATAATTGATAGTCAATCTGCTCTCTAACCTTTCATCTTTATCTGTCCACGATACATTGCGTCTTTGTCGGAATTGTCAGTCCCTGAGGACGCCATAGAAGGCGTAGGAGGCGGCTTCGAATATAGAGTCTCTGGATCGGCGTGTTGGTGAATTGACACGTCCATAGGGATCGCAGCTAAGGATAAAAAAGTTGAACAAATATCGTCGCCGCGAAAGAAGAAATCGTGGAATATGTCACTTTAGATCATTACCATGTCAACGCGTTTGAATTTCCAGGCAATCCTTCAAACGTAATTTTCTTTGTATGTGTTAAAAGGATTTAGGCATACACAAACCTCATTGAAAATTAATTTAGTAAAATAGTTGATACGCTGCTTTTATTGTAAGAAGTGAAAATCAGAAACAGTAATATCACAATTTGGACATTTATTTAAAGAGAAAAACGTTTAGGGAGTAAATAAAATTGACAATTTACCAATATTGTGCCTGCTTAATCCGTTGCGCCAAGTTTCCTACAAATCTAAAATTGTTATATTATTTTTTTAAAGAAAATTAAGGAAATAAAATGACGCAGTGTCAATCAATAAAAATCAATAATAATACAATGATATATAAAATGCATTCTACACATTGAACGGAAAAGCTAGAGCATTCTGACGTTGTTTTTATGGTTAGTGCGTGCCGCGGAGAATCATCAGATCTCGACGCGACGCAATTCCATGAACTTCGAATTTGAGATGGGAACTCGGTCCAAATGTTACGAGCGCGAAACAAGGCTCGAGCATTTGTCTATCACGATAAAATGTAAAAAAAAAAGTCAGAAGCGACAAAAAAAAATACAATCAAATAATTTCACCAGTTGGCCGCTTGCCACGTCGCGCGGTGCGAGCGCCAACGCTAAGCGTTTAGGTGCAAGTAAACAAGGGTCGCTCCGGAAGTGTCTGAAAGCGAATCACATAAGGCTCGTTTCACAAGTGCAGAAAATAAGATATTATTGGGAAGGCGTTATGACGTGCTTGTTTGTTTAATGTTTGTTTATTAGGGGTTTCTCCCGTCATCCCGACCACCCTAAAGCATGGACAAATCCATCAGCTATATAGATTGGCCAAAAATAGATCCCCAAATATATTAAATCATAGCTCAATTGATCACCCCCCCTCACTTTAGAATAAACAGAAAGATTAAACTGAAATAGAAACATGCAGTGAGGTAAACAAAAAATAATTAAATATATAGGAAGAGATAGAATAGCGCCACCTTTCGGCCAAACTCATTGAAGCTAGACTTCATAAACGTGAATAGATTTTAATTATTTATGGTGGTTGATGCTTTCAGAGACTGACGTTGAACACTGACACGAAAAAAACAGATACCAGTGTCCTCTTGGGATATAAATTAAGCGTCTAACGTCTCATGCAGATATAAAAAAGTCATATTCGTAAATTTCTAGATCCGCGAGTAAAACATGTGGCGTCGTCGGTTTTATCAGTTGCTCGTTACACGGCATTGTGATCCATTCGGGTAGAGACCAATGGCGAAGTAACTCTAAGGAGGGCTCAAACCCTCCCTCCAAACTCTTTACACACGCCTGTCCTCCTATGGGTCCGTTGAGTCTACGTTGGTCTCACGATACTTGCCTGGATTGGCACGAGGCCTGTGGAGGATTTGAATGTAATGACAGGTACTGAAGGAATGAGTGTGGGGACCCGCACCTACACATAGGCGAGAGTGTGAGCGAGTCAACCTAGCGTGATGGGGGGTCGCGTATGTCACGCCAAAACGCGCAGGCAATTCTTTTTTCCTCGACGTGGCGCGCCTCTCCCTCAACCGGGGTTTCGCACGTTTTTTCTCGGCCTTCTGGGACTAATTCGGCCTAGCGCCAAGCACCGGAGACCGACTCTGACACTTCTTCCTTCTCCACCACCACCACTACTCACCCCCATCAGGCTACCACGCTCGCATATACCCTGAGATAAGTTGATGGCCACATGGGGGCCTCATTTGGGCCCTCGCCATTTAGATGGAGCGCTTTCTCTCTCACTCTCCCCATCTCTCTCAAGCTCCCTGCATCACCCGATAGAGGCGCTCCAGCGCTCCACTCCTAATCGACTGATAATGGGGCTTATGGGAGGGAAGCGACCCGTTCGGTGTCGCCAGCGAGGCGCTCGCGAGGAGCGCTTTTTTTCTATGTCGCCGGTAAAGAGAATAATGGATGGTTTCGTCAATTGGCTCGGTGTGGAGCTCTGTAGAGCGGCATCAGTTCTTCGGCGCGGATCGAGAGTAGTGACGACGTCAGACAGCCCCAGTGACCTCTGACGTTTCGGTGACGACCGTGACGCGCTCGATATTTTCCCCGTCACGGATGGTCGAAATGTGTTAGGCCGCTCGAACTGTTACACTTTCGAGTTTTAGACTGGTAATCAGTGCTGTAAAAAACAGAATATATTTTTAATTCATTGAATATTTAATTTAGGATGTCGTAGGTGAAATAAATTTGGTAATTGCAGTGTCTTACATTCAATAATGACTAAACATTTAAATATAATTTGTATTTTAAAATTATTGAAACCCACCACCAGTACAGTCAAATATTTGCCATTAGATTATTATTGTGTCAGTTATAACTAAAAATCATCGTGGGCACGATTTTGTGTTGCAACATTTCAAATTATGAAATTTTAATTAGAGAATGACGTTGCATATGATATTTCAAATCTTACTCGAGTATCTCTTATAATAGCTTTAAGAAATCAAACTAAATCATGGCCCAATAAAATGGTGTCAAACAAGATGAATTCTTTTGAATCTTAGACCAGATGTAAATCAGCATATTGCTCTTAAATTCGCTGAGCCCAGGATGCGCTACATTGCTACGTCTATTAAATTTGGGACTTCCAAATTGCGTAAAATGGAGAAGAGGACTTACCTGAGATAATGGCTTTGTGTCATTTGTTTTGATAAAACATCACAGAGCCATGCGATTTTTAAAAGATGCTCAAGGAGGAATTATGATTGCAGAGTGATTTAAGAAATACATACTCCGTTCAACTGTACAAGTACACGCATTTAAATTTTTTATTCCAAATGAATATTTTATAATATAAAATCCGAACAGCTAGAGCAATATGCATGCCCATCTAACATGCCAATTTACTCGCCCTAGTGAAATTAGTGTCCTGGGTTCGTGTTTAAAAGTATTACAATGGCGCAAAATTAGGGTATGCCCGTATGGGAAAAAATCTATTAATTGTGCATGGCGCGGACGTAGTACTTAAAAGACCAAATTTATAATCGCCCTGGCCTCGCCATTCCGAATTGACTATCAAGCTTTAGCATCCAGTTTGCCTTTTGTTTGGCGCTTCACAGGGCTCTTTCTCCCTCTCACGCGTTCTCCCTTTCGATCTCCAAGCACTCTCCATTTGGTCCGTAATTAATCGACGCGATTTGCATGGAAGGGGATCATTAAGCCGGTAAATTAGCATCCCACTAATTTATGAGCAGAAGTTGTGCGTCGAAATCCATTGGCGCGGATGCGGGTGGACATGCCAGGGGCGGGACAGAGGCGGGATAGGGGGTGGGGTGGGGGGGGGGGGTGAGCATCTGAGCTCCAATCGGCCGGCCGAAATGCGGTGGCGATGATGCCGAGAAAGAGGTGTACGAGAGAGATCGACCGGCCAACTGGCGAATGCATTTGATCAATGTTTCGACGTCAGCAGCGGGTGTTGGTCAAGACGAACGTGGGAATCGGCGCACCGTTTTGGTGAGTGGGTTGGGTTTAAGTGAAGGGGGTTGCGTTGGGGATGAATCAAGTGATGCGTGAAAAATGGCGGCGACGGATGGACGACCGCGCTGGCGCGATTAATGGACGCGAATCTCGGTCAGCACGGGTGACGCGCTGGGCCAACGTCACGCCCTCTGGTGACCACACCATGAGTAAAAACATTGTTACCGCCTTAGTTTTTAGTAGCAATATGAATTTTTAAATCCTCTATGAAAAAATAATGGAAAGTTTTTTCATCGAAAAATTGATAACTAAACTCGCTTCAAGCTAATAACTTTCATTTTCTTCATATTCCTCACGTAAGTTAAGTTATGAGCTTCCAACTTCGTTCGTAATTCATACAGAACTGTCCTACGAGCATTACTTTTTTTTAGATTTTTCTTCAAACGTTTTTTCTTTTTTATCTTTACTTTTTTGTTTACTGAGATACCCGCCTAAGTCTATTGCCATTATCCTTGGAAGACACTTGTGTGAACATGCTTGAAAACATTTTATAGATCATTTCTAAACTAGCACATTCACTACAACCGTTCCATCGTTATCGTGCATTACTTATCGTTTCGTGTAACACTGCCGCCGGATCGTAGTTTTTGCCGCATTACTTCAGTGATCGAATGGTTTTGGTGCGCTATGGAAGACTTGAGCCAACCTTCCAGGGGCAGCGGCCTTCTCTAGCGGCCCGTCGCCAAAAAGCGAACACACACCCAAAACGATAAAAAATACTCGAACAGGTATAAACGGACACTTTTTTGAAAAGGTGATTTTCTAAGTGAAGGTTAATTTCCCATGAATTATGAAACAACGTTATGCGATTTACTAAACTTCCTTTTTGATCCATGACTTGTGGTCCACATAATTTCCAAATTATTTTTTTGAAATGTTAAGAAATAGACTATTATTTCAAGAAAAATCGAAACAATTTGGAAAACCATTGTGTGCAATCGTGCCAACTTATCATTCAATTAATGCCGCCTGAGTTTATATCTATTATCCTAATTGACATTTATTTTGTTGCTTTTTAATAACTTTTGCAGCTATTTTGATTCTGTATCGAGTTTGTTTGATTATTTTTTAACCTCAGAATTTGTGAATTGGTTTGCTGTCTCATTTTGTTTCCCAGTGAGTCTCATTATATTGCTGCCCGAAGCGGCAGCCTTTGTAGAATCATTTCTTTTTGTCACCTTTAATCGGAAGCCGCCTACACTGCAGCGGGGGTGGGGGATACATACAACCGCTTCCTACGCAGAGGATGTTTATATTGTAAACGTATAAATAGAAAAACCTGTCTAATTATTTGGTCGATGAAACAAAAGCGAGCTCATAAATGAAACATTGCCGATACGCAATGCGGGGAAACGATCGTCACATTGCTCTACATGTTCGACTATACAGATAGGCTTATAAATAGCTAGTCGCGAAATTGTTCAACCAATCTTGAGATCTGGCGCAAATTGCGTAGACTTGGCAACGCTGGCAACCTATAGACGTTACCTTGTCGACGCTTTCCAGATGCAGTAAAACGTTTATCGCTGCGTTTTAAGTTGGGCTTCGTTCCAAAATCAAAAGTGGCACTATGTTGCTTGTTAAGTTGCATGTTTGTTATTTTTTTATAAATTATTCAACACAACAAATTGAAATGAATTTCACATACTCTATTATAATGTCATTTATAAAGTATAATTTATTGCAACCTTGACTTTTTACCTTTCAGTAGCAATGACAACCTACCGGTAAAGTAACAGAGGTAGCGCAGCACTCGCTTTGTACGGACATATATACAGTTGACTACCTGAAACATTTATTTACCTAACTCAAAACAACGAAAGTGCAACTCATTTTGTTTACATTATTATTTCATTTTCACATTAATTTAGGAAAACGTCAAGTATCTCTTAAGTTGTTTCTTATGCGCTAGCAATGTGCCAGTAACTAAAGTAACAATGATAATTTACCTGTTTATTATTAATAAATATAAAAAATATTCAATAGTACTGTACTTTACATTTATGAAATTAGAATAGGTCGATTTTAGTAAAAATATCTAATATATTTGGTTCGAGTTTATTAGAAACTCGATTCAAAAATTGATAACAACGCCAATATAACAGTAATTTCTTTTCTGACAAGTCCTGAATATTCAATCCAATTTCTGTCAATCTAGGTCAGATGACAACTTTTTCGTTGGCCCAAAGTTGCTTCGAACCCTGTCGTAGTTTGCGCACCGACTAATAACCAATTACTTACATAAACAAAAGGAAAAACTGCGCTCTTTTCTCGTCGTTTCAATATACCGCGAGAGTTATTTTGTTTGAGAGAAAAGTTCCAGCACCTTGGGGGGGGGCGAAACGAGAGAGAGATCGATGGGAGGGGATGGTATGATGGGAAGGGGAGTCTGACATGTGTATCTTTTACCCTCACATGACTGGATTAGATGACGCACCCCAACCACCTGGCGACTCTCCCACTGGAAACTAAATGCCAGGATATATATGCAAATTGGATAAAAGCGGCCATGTTACGGTTATTTACGAATGGGGATGCCGACAAAGCTGTTAAATTACGTCACCCTATCATAATCGATGCGCCACTAGCTATCTCCTGTACAAACAACACTACTATTTTTAGTAGTTGGGGCAAAACAAAATTGTGACCGTCTTTTTAAAAAAATTATGCAATTACTCTCTATACTGTATCTAAAAGTATTCATCAAATCCGTTTTTCTCAGTTTCTTAACTGATATCGGTTATTGTTACAAGTGTATGTTTAAATGTGATTTAATTCATTAATCACTAATCATTAATCCCAAAATATTAATTGTTTGTAGTACATTTTTATTGCCTTCCAATAGCATTACATTTACATTAGATTAAATGAATATTTAAATATCTTAAGCCCCACTGGGGCTGTATGCGGTTGTACAGAACGTATACCGGTACTGAAAAAATCGCAATAACTTTTCAAATTAAACAATCAGTTATATTAATTTATATTACATTTAGCCTTAGGAAGACTGGTTACGATATGTTTTCTTTGTGATTCAATGCACAAGGGTAGGTCTCTCCGTCCTTTGTAAGATACGAGTATATCGTTTTCGCCATGTCCAGTGAAGCGGGAAATGATGTCGCCTCATGCGGCACCATCACACATTATCTTCGGCAAGCCTGTTACCCAATCGGCCGCACATTCCCAGAAAACCCGTAAACAATTTTCAGAGCGACTAAAATAAATATAATAAAAAAAATTGCAGAGAATAGGGTTAAAGTGGCATCGAGTGTACAATGCCAAAAATCCTCGAAAAATGTAACACACCCTCGACTCTCATAAGAGAGGTGTGCGCTCTAAGTGGTGGTGGTGGTGTTGGTGGAGGGCGAGGTAGGGGGAGGGGGGGGTGTGGATTCGGAGAGGTGGTGATGGAGGCAAGGGGGGTGGGGGCGTCGTCCGGGCCTCTCCAATTTTACGCTCGGTTTGCGACGTCGCATTAACGAATGCTCGTCGCCACTTGCACGCGTTAAATTAATTAATTGAGAGGCGGATGTGATGCGCAGTGTACTCTTCAAATAAGTGGAGCGCGCGGGCGTCGGCGGCATCGGTATGGGAGGGGAGTGGATGGCGGTTTTGGCGCGGCGACCAGGCTCGGTACACTTCCCCCACTGTATACCCCGCTCTGAACACACTCCCCATGTCCCACAGCACGCAATATCCAATATTTATACACTGCAGATTAGAAACTGTTAATCAATTACCCCGTTTTTGATGGCGACAGACAAGCGTGAGCGGCGCTCGCCAATTTTTAATGAGAAAGACGAGTGACGGTATGAGAGAGAGCCAGAAAAAAAATCCAGTCTACTAGGCGTGAAAAATGGCGGCCAACCGAACCGCTCGCATATGTACATACGTGTACATGCCCGAACATCATCGTCCATGTCCCGCGCGTAGTTGCCATCACCTCCCCCGCTCGCCCTTCCCAGCTCCTCTCATCAGACACCGCCCACCGCCCTATACATGTACAGATTTTACCAGGCACCTACCTACTCTCGCGTTAGCGAACATCGGTTGTGGTCGCCGATGAATAGGTTAAATAGTGGTGTCGCTCCATCTGCGACGAGTAGGACTACTCGATGTGGTGTGTGTGGAGAGGAGGGGGGAGTTGCGTCGGTGTGAGCGCTCTGGTGTCCTCCTGGGACCAGTGGATCGTTTCAATTTGAGAGGGGAAACGAGACAATGCGCGGGTAATACCTTTTCTCAACGATAGGTGAATGGAACCTTCGTCTAATCAAATATTTCTTAGTCGGAATATATTTGAATGATTTGTCAGGTATCGTTTGAACTGGAAAGAGATTCATAATGACACAAATTATTTATAAAAATACAAGAAGGGTGCCCGGCTTTGCCTGGGTTTACAGTAACCACCAATGAAATGAAATATTAATTGTTTAAATTTACT
>JAQGBY010000916.1:0-34931 GCA_034698785.1 Mycogona germanica
ATCTACCAAGCCTTTTCAGCTGCCATATATAATTTTAACGAGCTTTTGTTTTACTTTGGCATGCTCTGGTTTTGATTAAAAATGAAGTTTTGCTTAAATTATTTTTTATCTTTATCTGCTTGGCTTTAAATGCTGCCCAAGATGTTGGCAAACCCTGCTAGCCGTAGTGCTGTGTGGGAATTTCATCATTTAAGATAAGTGATGACATGATTTGACCAAAGTGTAAAAATCAACCTGTGGACCTGGCTGTTTATAATTTTAAAAAACTATACATTTTTGAGATGCCATAAACATATTAAAAATATGCAAAAAACACATTAAATTTCCAAACGTCAAACAAATCAAAGCTGCACATACCTGTGACGATATACCACCCAATGTGACCAGTGATGTGTTATAGATCGATTGGAAACGAATAACGAATTCTTTGATAAGCGCTATTCAGGAGAAATGTTTGGAAATTCATTCAGTCAGAATTAGGCAAACTGACTTTTAGAGGCGGTTTTGAACAGATGCAACATTTGATAAGTCTCCAAAAATGCGGTCGGATATTTTACAATTTTGAAATACCACCAGCGCTACCCGTTGGCGCTGCTGGTTTCGCTCTGAATGATCAGATGTAAGAACTCGTGCAGGTGTGGCGCGACGACATGCGATCCAAAATAGCGCGCCCGTAGCTAGGTCGTGTACAGTAATTATTTTGTACCACATTACAAACGACGTTTGATGATGACACAGAGATGGAAATATGGAGAAATGCTGCGCAAACAGAGCGCACTGGAAAACACGCGGCGCCGAGAACAAGAGTTCTCGGCCCGAAAATGCCCTGTCAATACATAAGACTGCGTACTTTGGATAGTGTCACGGGGAAAACAATGAGAAGCCAACCTTCTGTCATGGCGAAAGGTTAAAGCTTTGTGGCAATTGACACAAATGCAATAAGTTTTGGTCTCACCCTGATGCTGCTGCATTAGGTTTTTCCAAAAACAATTTATTAGCCACTTGGCCAGGTGTTCATGTATAATATAAAGGCAAAGAGATCCAATGTTCAGTACACCATTTTTATAATTAAAACGTGTTACTGGTTGAATTACTTTCAAGTCGAATTGGAAAGATACATGTATTAAAACAAATAGAATTTTTCTTAGTAAACATGCTTTTAGTAAATTTCAATATTTCGTAATTAATATAACAGATTTCAAATATATGAACTGGTTCTTTTTCCACCAAAGTGTTTAGATTTCGATCAAAGATCATAGATTTCGAAACGTATTTTAACACTGATTAAACTTTTATCTATGCATTTTGGGTGAGACTTGACTTGTGGCGTGGTAAAACGCGTGTAGTGAGATCCGTTAAGGGGCTCAATCTAAGGGAGACCTTGGGTGAATTTTTACGACTGTATACAAATTGAAAGCGTTTAACGGAACGTGTGTCGTGTATATATGGATCTTACACGTTTAACACGCACGCAAAATATTGGTGCGAACAATAGGGTTGATGCAGGTGATGCAAACATTGAAAGACGCCATGCATTGGACAAAGCCGGTTGCACCAAAAGCCGACCGAACGTCGCCAGCTTAAAAATTTAACGACAACGCAAGAGACTCGCCCCTTTTTCGATTCCCTCACGATCGAAAACAGAAATATTTAGCTGTGTACACATCTACCATTCTCTCAGTCTCTTTCCCATTTCGATTTTTACGTTGTCTATACTTGTTTAAGGATGGCCTTTTCACGTATTTAGGACGCTAGGAATTCTTTAGTAGGCGATTCTATCCTAAATGCTGCGCCATTAATAAGACCAGCTACCGATGAAAGTGACAAATATGATGTCTATAATCTTAGTAACAATTTTCTTAAATTATATCAGCAAATTCAGACATTTACGAGTAATTTAGCAACGCCTCATTCTGTACATAAATAATTTTTAGCAAGACGTTCGGAAATGTGATGGTATCAAATAGCTATTGGTTGGGTTGGACCACCGGTATTTTGCGAGAAATAATAGCATAATTTCTTTCTAAGCGACCACCACCACGCAACAGATGGCGCCACCCACATATTCCGTTTTCTTTCATGCTTTTTGTTTCGCCATCCATATAGGGCACTCGTATAGAAAGCGCACGTCGAGCCCCGAGTATACATCATCAATTTATAACGTGACTTGGCTTAATGTAAATATTGGTTTAGGGGGCGACAGTCTCCGCCCTCCACCTCACAGTCAACATAATCCCGCCTTCCAAAAAAAAAAAAAAAAAGGCCACGACAAACATCATCTTATATGGACGGCTCATTTTCCGATCAGCTTGCAATTGTTTAACTGACGTTTCAATGACAAAAGGATGTCTCTGTGCGACCCCCCTCCCCCTACCGATATACGCACACCGGTATTCGATACACGTTTCTCTTCATAGTTGGACTTTAGGTCTGTCAAATAGTCACGAAAGTAATCATGTACCCCGGATATGGCATCGCAATATTTGATATTTTAATATTTGATTTTGATCATCTTGATCGGCAGTGAAAGCGGTGTCTCAGAAAATAACCGCAAGAGTTATCCGACATTGCTCACGTATTGAAAATACTGTATAATTAATTAACTTGACTTTCTGCACTGGTCTTACTAATCAAATCTAATCAAGTTAATTATCGATATTCAAAGGTGGAAACTCGCGCAGGTGTGTGTGCGTGCGTTTGGGGGGAAAACTGCAGAAGTTACTCCAGAATCTGACCAACCGATATTTCCGGGTTAGGTGGAGAGGGGAGGGGGGGGGGGAGTGAGTTTTGCCGATGTGAGCGCCGAAATTAATCGATTTGTAACAACGTCATCCGATGACGCGACGCCTGCCGCTCCATGTGACGATAAACAGAATAAATTGTCCGAACATTGGTTTTAGAACAAAGACTGGAAGCAGCGCCATTCAATAGAGATACCCGTACCGTTAAAACTAAATTATTTACTCGTAAATCAACCATTAATATTCTAATATCCAATCTTTTTGAGAATGCATGGTTTGGACGCAGATTTGACGGAACTTCCAAATCTTGTTTACAGCCGAAATGGCTACACCGTGTAGTCCAGCATTTCTAGGGGTGTGGCGTAGGTGGGACGTACGTAATGCGGGGGAGGACGGGGGGGGGAGGAGGAAGTATATATCGACCTCGACATTATGTTAATAATAATCGATCGGAATCTCTCCTTGGAAACAGCTTAAAGTAGCCGCAACCATGGAGGTCCGTTTTCCGTGGTCATCGGACCAACGCGCCCCATGTACCATACCTTTCCATACGCTGTGTGGCCTTACAGGTTGGTTAAGATACATTCCGACCGACCGACACCTTCCAAACACAAACTAGATTGCCGTCTGTTCCGCATCCACCCCCACCCATGATGACATCGATTAATTAATAGAAGATCAATTTATTTCGACCATCGCGCCTGTGCTGCGGCTTAGAGCTGGGCGCATCCGGCGGCGCACGGGTAATGAAAACAAAATCGGGGCGAGAGAAATGAGGGAGTTATTCTGCTCCAATAGCATGGATTGGTGCGATGTTGTAAAATGTGAAACGGGGTCCGCGTATGACCTAATATGCAAATTAAGGGAGCTTGCTTCGATCGGAAGCTCGTCGGTGTTTTGATGCGGAGACTGATTCCTGCTTTCGCCAGTTTCGACAGGCCAGCTTATAATTTAACTATGGATGGCGACGGTTCTTAACCTTTTTGGGGATCATAAACCCCTCTAGGACTCCTACTATTGGTTTGGAACCCGCCCCGTCATCCACTATTTTATAAATGCACCGTCCAATTCACAAACCTATTTAATCAAAAATATTGTGGTTGCTGAACATATTGGTGGCTTTTCTAGTTTGAACGACTGGTGGAACAATTGGACTCATCACCACAAATTCACTTTATCTTGAAAGGTTCCTGAAAAACTGGATATCCAGAATCAAATTTAAGAAGCCCTGATTGCTGGAAAGTGCAAATTTTGTGAACCGCTACTCTTACTTTTCTTCGTGCACTATCATTGAAAATTTGAAGAAAAAAATTGATTCCACATAAAGAGGCGATTGCGCCCAAAGATTCACACTTGGGCATCTCACAATATTTAGTCGACCGGATTGCACATCTGTCTGTCTAGTTGCGGAAATTAAGGGGCAGCGTGAGCTCTGCGAATAGCAGCAGAGGCAGAGCTAAACGACAACCAATTACTACGGTATATTTTAATTTACAAAACTATGTTAGACGGCAATTGGAGTTTTGCGTAGTCATACAGTGTCGAAGAATAAAAATAAATAAAAAGCTCGCATATTCTCAAATATTTTTTAGAATATTTATAAATTTTTCACATTTGGTTTCTTGAAAGATATCGGCGCTTTCATTGTGGCATTTTTAAATCTCCCGAGTCGAGCGCAGTTCTTTTATGATATTTATTTAAATCATAATTATTAAAAATAACACAAAAAACGGAAGTGCCATCCTAAATGTTGCCACATGTTATCAACGCCGTCTATGGCAATGCGTGACGCTATAATATTTTGACATATGTAGCGATAACAACCTAGTTCCAAGCGGATTCATCTGCATTGTGGTGTTCGTTGATTAACTTTTATAAAAATGCAGATCTATTTATGCCCATGCCGGCTTTTTCCGAATACACTTTGTGATCGCTGTTTTGTTTTTTCAAAATAGGTGTGATTTATAGCCGGCACCGACACATAGGTACGTGTGTTTATTCAATTGCCAACAAGCTAGTACCAGTAATACCGGCACGTAGAATGCATATGTTTCTGTTCAGACTAATGACCAGAAACCAGACAATTTGTTGGCAACCTCGATTCGGGTTTCAAATACGCGCACACACACATGGTAGTCCCATGCTCAAACAAGACAGGGACTCCTCGTTTGACGTGGCGCCCCGGGCTAGGATAAACAATAACGCCTCTTCATTTGACAGTCGTTCTTTTTTAAGCTATGTACAATGGAGCTTCAACCCCGTTTTCGCCTTATAACCCTCCCAGGGTGCGACCTGTGGTAATTTTGCCCTACCTAGGCAGGGATCTTTAATGTGCACCTCATACCGTACAGGCACAGGGTCTCAAGGCTTCACTTCCATTCTGAAGGAAGGCATTCGCAAGAATTTAACTCGTCCAAAAAATTCTTGAAGTCTAGGCCGGGAAGTGTTGCATGAAGAAAGAGTATTCAATGCAATGTTCTTCCTTGTAATTTTGAAAAATATAGGTAATTGTAACAATTCGTAACGTTTTCTAAAAATTATATTTGTTTTCAAATATACTTTAGTTAATAGTGTTACTGATACAGGAGATTCAGTACCCCAACTCGAATAGCATTGCCCCGGGTTCAAAACAGTGAGCCAGCGCCTGGAATTGAACCCGGGACCGTCGCACCACAAAGCTGTCTAATTTTGTTAACAATGACATTTTGAATCCACTAAAAAAGTTGGCAGCTCAATCGCATGATGATGTGATATGGCAGTCACTGGGGGAAAATCGATAGAATTGGTATTTGCGAAAAAACCTTATTATTCGCAAATATCGTCCCCCCCCCCACTGTAACAACCTGCAACTGTCAGTTTTTTTTTGTTTTGTTAACATGAACAGATATATTTAGCTGCGGCTTATCACTTCAGTTGGACATTTTAAATGTGTCGTACCTGTTTCATTTAACGAAAATTGGGGGTTTCTTCCCACACATTTCAATTGTGTGAATGAGTCTGCTGAAGTCTCATTTGAGTCACTGAATGTTATTTTAGTCTCCCAAAACCAATAGCACTTAAACGTGTCAAGGTAATTTTCCGAGTGTTTTCATGCAAAATATGTAACACTTCACCAATAATTTGTAGTCAAATGTGACCCCACTCGTCAAATCTGATCAATTTTTTAAAAAAATGTGATTGTATCTGATTTCCACTATTCCAAGGTTCCTGTAACCTGATCGCGGAGTGGTTATATAAATAAGTAAGCCATGATTCGTAACAGGTTGTGTAAATCTATAGGCCTAATAATATTATCTTCTTATTGTAAAATTTCTTACACATGCTATTTTGGAATCCCAATATTTTCAAGAGCAGAGATAGATCAGAAATCTCAGCTACCTCATTCACAGTTAGAAAAATATTTTCGAATTCGGATATGAAAGCTATCTCAGATGTCCGAAAATCAGTCTTAGAAAAGCAGGGTATATTTATTGCTTAAAAAGAAGAAAGAATTTTTTATAAATTTCTTAATCCGTTTGTGGGAAACTTTAATTAGAAAATACTTTTTTTAGTCGGTGGTTCAATGGCTTTGCATTCATTCTGAAGGAAAAGTCACGCGCCTAGAGGCCATCTCTCACGAAAAATTCTGGAGATCTCTGCCGGGAACTGATCTCACGATCACAGGCATAATAGTACAACATGCTATATCCACTACACAAATTGCTCGAGCACTCCTCGATCCCTGTGTCCACCCACCTTTCTGGATTTGAGTGCCTCGGCCGGCCCTTTTTGCGCGAACACACACAAGCCGACCGGGTGAGCAGCAGTTTGGCCTTTCGCTGATAAGCCACACGCTCGTCGGCTCGCGCGTTCGAAATTCAGGCCCAGTGGGAGGTGACGGTCATTAGTGGGGGCGTAGAGGGGTGGAGGGATGACGAACGCCCCCCTCCCGCCCCTCCAACGGGCGATACAGACACGTGAATTTGATTAATAAACGTGGTCCGGCCAGTGGCCAGTTACACTGTAGCGGATCCTATTGAGACCCGAATGTTAATATTCTTTCAGTTGTCACTGAATAATCACTAAAGTTTTGCTGAGTAAAATAAGAAACTAAGAGAGGCGCCGTGTGATGGATGTAATGGCTCGCGCACCGGATTCGGGCAACCGTGACGATATCATTAATGTATCCTTACCTAGGCAACCTTCACCAGGCAAAACTATCAGGTCGCTCCCCTGGAGTGGGAAGTTTTGAGGCTGACAAAAGTTGGCAGCCCTCTATAACAATCATTAAAAATAACAACTATTTTGAATCGGATGATCTGTTTCAATTTTTAATAAATTGTAACTTTCTTGTTGCTAAAATGTAGACACTCTGTAAAAATGAGTTATAATGACAACGCCATTGGCGACGATTTGCTGTTGAATTTCTATATTGTTTCTATTCGATACATATTTTTTTAAATTCATTGTAGTGGAAGTCCGAGTACATGCAAATCTCGACGCACAAAAAATGATATAAAGATTGGTAGCGGTATGATCTAACAATACAGTAGAAATACGAAGGTAATAACTGACCATTTCTTATTCTGTCATAGGAAACCCTGAATATTTTGCTCATATAAACTTACGTGTGGAAGAGCTTTTTCAAGAGCATACTCTTTCACCTGTTGCATCTAAAAACGACGGTGCTAGTAGTGAGTGCGCTCGCCCAAAAGGGAAAAAACAAATGGAAATCGTAAAGATAAATTTGGAGTTTCTGTACGCAACCGAATGTCGAAACTGCATGCAACGGTCAAAACGCATGACCGAATCATATCCTATGTTCTCATTTCCCCCAAATATTTGAGAAATTCTATCATTTGGGTACATTCCGACGTGTTTACCAGGATGCTAGCTGAAAGTGCTTAGTGATGTATCTTTAGGATGATTCTGGGACCAACTTAGATACTTTTGCCGTGACAAATACATGGTCGTGTGCACATTGCAGAAGAAGCAGCGACGCTTCGTCACGTTTCAATGTGCGCGCGTTTACAAAATGAATGAAAACTCTAAAAGGAAAAGGCTTACTCGGTTTCGTCAACGCACACGCAGGGTCGGAGGAGGCCATCCTGTTTATGTATATACACAGTGCATCTTGGCAAACCATAAATCGGAACCGCTCCACCATTTGGCCGCAAACAACTGTGTGCAGGGGCGCTGCCGCGCACTTAATGCGTCTTTTGCATGCTCGTAGATTGGGCTTTTACATGCCAGGTCCTGATGATGGCGCGCCCGGTACAGGGAGAAAAAAACAACCAACTTCGTTATCAAGAATTAGGGGGAGGTGAAGGCTGTTCGCGAGAGGGGTATGGGCGTGCACGGTGGGTGGGGTTAAGGGATGGGCTCGCCATTAAATTGCAATCGAATCAGCCGCACGTATTTATTCCTTTAAAAAAAAGAACTGACCCGTCCGTGCGGCCACACGCCATGTACAATTTTTGTACCGATTTGGGCGGACCGGATTTTATGGTTCTGACATCCCCCCCTCCCTTACCTTACCTTCGTGTTGCACCAAATTAAACTCCCTTTTTTATGTTAACGAAACTGATAAGAAAGAACAGACAGCTTGCGTGCACCGGAGATTTGTATATTCCAGGTGGCATCGATATGGGTCTTTTGGTTTTGTCGTCAGTCCCGAGTATATTCAGGATTCTAAGTGTCAATAATTCGGTTCACCACATTAGTGCTGTTGTGGGCTCCCATTGACAGAAATTCGTGAGAATAATAAACAATATCTATTCATTTATCTGAAAATATTAACCTCAGTCTAATATTGCTACCATTAGATTGACGCGGTCAGAGCATCCATTATGGATAATTCAAAACATATCTACGAAAGCACAAAAGATGGGATCGTTATTTTCCTTTTCATGGATTAATAGTCGAATTATAACAAGAGGGCGCCGTTACCAATGGGACCAATTAATACAGGCGACGTTCAATTTCAAATTAAATCAATAAAGATGCTTCACCGAATTGCATCCAATCGGTTAGCGTAATTTGGGATTTTGGGGACTTTGGATCCGGTTAAGAGGTGACCAAACACTTCGTGCTCACTTTTTTGTGCAACGAGCGAAACTTAAACTTTCTCGAGCTAGGGGTGGGGGATAAGTTACAACCATCTAACAATCCGGTCCCTACTGATTTGCATCAGTGAGAAAATAGTCTCTACGCACGGACGCTATGGTATCGTGGTGTTGCATGCGACTATATAGCTCGACGTCGAGAATTCGGTAATTTTTTTTTAGTTTTGCATTTCTCTGCTGTATATACGGTGCGTGGTTTACACACAGAACATATCTATTATCTGCTCGCACGCCAAAACGTATTCGCAAGCCTTCACATGCAGGCACAATTAACAACCAGGAGAGTCGCTTATACATGTACATGTTGTGGTGGCACAAGAAAATAAAAATTATCCAGTGAATTGCGAGCGCGCACATTCAGTTAACGTACAGAAATACTCAAAACGAAACAACGGAAAGCTTATTGCATTAATAATCGATGGGAGGTATCATATAATGTGCGCACTTGATGTATACGGAAAGTACAGTATGAATGCTAAATGATTTTTGTTTGTATCATAGCATGTCTCGAATGCATCTATGATACTTTGGTAATGCTCTTTCCCAATGGATCTTCTTGGTTCCATTAGGTTTTAATGACTAATACAGAGTATATATTTTTCTTTTTGCGAATCGCAGGTTTTGCGCAAATACAGTCTGTATATGTTAAAAGGAATTAAGATAGATAACTACAGAAGTATTTGAATACGTCCCTTTTAAACAGCGAACACCATACAATATCTATTATTATTTACAAAACTTTCATAAGCTAACCCCTATTTCATTTTGAGCTCTGCTCACCGTTTCAAACACTGAAAAATTAGCGATGGCCCAGAAGAAACTATCGATGTATCATCGGCAGTTTTACGATCATCGATCAACTGTAGCTGCAAATAACAGTATGTGCAACAAGTCTGACAAAAATAAATGCCCACCGCACCCTACAATATAACGAAGCATATTTTCTAAAGATAAAACATGCGAATGCTTGCGTCACAGAGCTTGCGTCACGTCAGAGAAGCCAACGAAACTTCAAAAAATGTCTTGTGATGAAATAATCTGCTAGCAAATAAATACAAATACGGGGTCTGGCCATTATTTCGGAAAAAAAATGATAAGGCAGATAAATCCATCTAAGATTATGTGATAGGGTAGCGGTTTACCGATCTTTTCTTGAGTGATCGAAGTGCGCACTTAGCGGGCGGGTTCAAAGATACGGACATTGACAGCATGATACTCAGAATTGCAAAATATTCCAAAAAATGATACACGTCCCATTGGTTGCTCTTGCCTACTGACGAACTATTTACAACTATAAATTTTGGACGCTCTACGTTTCATCATCAAAACACATGTTGATCACATTTATCACATTGTAATTCGGTTTAAGATATCATGTGATTGATCCTTATGACCCAGAAGGTAGTTTCACAAAATGTCAAACAATCGAAATAAAATCATTTTGATTGCTTCATGATCTTTTCGTAAATTTCAATCGGCAACTGGTTTTTAAATTCCGGATAATATATATTTTTAAGATACATATAAAATCAATGTAGGTCGCACTTAACTTCTTAAAATGTGAAATATTAGAGACATTGGTTCCAACTAAATTTGTGCAATTCTAATAATTTTCTGTACTCAAATTGCACTTAAGATGAGCTGATATAAATTCATTCGATTTTTAGAAACGATGAAGCACGACGTAACATCGTGCGGAGATCCTCTAGAAATATAATCTTCAATTTCTTATCGCGCATTAAACCGTTGGGGGAAACGGTAAGTCACGCGTGGCATGTGCACCGCCTCTTGTACGACAATAACGTTCAAGGTTATCGAAGGCGGACGGCTCCAAGTCAAATATGTTTTGGCGTCGCATGCGAAAAGAGATCTACCTGGGTTAAATGTCTGTGGCACAGGTGCGACCGGGGTCTGCGCGATATATGATTCACGATTTGATAAGGTTATCCTAGAATGAGCGCAGTGCGTTCTTCGACTACGCGAAAACAAAATCCTTATAAATACGATCGACCCAACCTTAATTTTAATATTCAGCCAGACAATGAATCACCTACTAAATAGCTGGGCAATTACAATTACAATATGCACCCACAAGCATCCTCCAAGAGAGGTGCCTATGGCGGGGGTCGAACGACCAGTTGTATCTGAGATATTTGTTAAGGAGGTCCAGAAGGCGACCTGGTAATTTTGCCTAGCCTAGGTAATTGCCCTGGTAATTGTAATAAATAATACTTTGTTGGCTTAGACTTATGAGTGCTTTAATGACAAGTTAACGCTGACCAATTAGCTATTTTGAAGATTTTAGGTGCATATTGGTCGCGCAAATATCTTGAAAATGGATGTTCATTACTTTCATTCAGAATTAAAAGTCTTGCGAGACGGCCTAACATAATCTTCAAATTTCTTAGGAAATTGTAGAAAAATTTCATAGCATTTTTCACTATTTCATTTTAGGAAGGTTTCCTTTGATTTGAAAATACCTTAGTGACCATTTCGCCACTAACTACAAATCGCCACGTTTTTGTTGCTTGAACGTCACTGTACTAGGCGCTCAATGCGTCGTCCAACGAGGTTTCGTATTATGAAACTCGATTAAAAAATGAAATGGAACGACGATCAAGACTTGTCGTTGGTCGACCACCCCCTTCAATCTCTACATCCTAATAAATCGAACAAGATTGCAGAAATTCTTTCAATTATAAAATTGCTTTTAGGAACGACTTAATAGCGGGCGTCCTGCGGGTATCGCAGTATAAAAGTTCGATCACTTGTTCAATTATGAATGGGGATAACTGTTCGCTCAAGTGCCGCAGCCATTATACCAGCCCTGATCTTACAGGACAATGATGTGGAGGAGGGGGGTGAATCACTGCGCGGAAACCCCCGACAGCGAGACAAGACTACAGGAAAATCGTTCTCCAGCAGGTCAAGATATTTTATTAGTCTTTGAAAACTTGGTAGTAAGCTGTATATCTCCTTTTGATCTATAGAATCATCTCGTCCGCAGTCTAGTCTTGTCTCGTCTCGTCTAAAGCCTTGTCTGGTCTGAACGCTTACCGGGACGTTTCATAGATAATTTTGTCTCGTAATGAAGAAACGTGAACCCCTAAAGAATGTACTTTGACAAGACAAGACTTGCAGACAAGACTCGAGTCTTCAGAGAAAGCTTAGGAGGAAGTCAAAATACATGCCACGCCCCCCTTTTTTCGAAAATGTGCCCCCATCGCCTTCCACCTCACCCCAAATCCCGCCGCCTGAGATCCAGCCGACCCCATCACCGCCGGGGTTCACAGAAAATCGGTTCAGTAACACGGGGGTGGGTGTGTGTTCGAGTGTGGGACCGGTAAAGGGAGCAAGAAGTTGGGGGTGGGCGGATGAAGGTGAGGACCCGGGTGGTTCTTGGGTGGGGGCGTTTAAATAGCGTCGACGGAAGAGGTGGGGGCAGGTATAAGTTAAAAGAGGTGGATGGAGGGTGGCGACGGCGGCGCCGGTTTTTTTTTCTTTTTTAGAAAAGGAAGTCTTACGAACGAAAGACAACCAGCGAGGGAAACAAAAGAAAGTGGGGAGCGGTGTACCAGTCATATCCTTGCAGCCTCCTGAAACCCTAACCCATCATTTGACAAAAATTTGCTTGAATTTTCGTGAATTTGTCCAACCTTAGGATGACCATAATATAAATTGTTTTCTTGGCTCATCATGACGATCGCCTAAACGGGAAAATGTGTGTAAGCATTTCGATGAACGTTGATAAACATCTACCGTACCCAAAATGGAAAACATTTTCAAGCAAATTATTTTTTGATACAATTAAAAGTTACTTTTTACTTATTATAAAATAAGTCTAACAAATACAAAATAGAAATACGTCCACATGACTTCAAGAGTACAAATGGGGACTTAGGAGGACTCATCTGAAGTAAGTTTTCTATCCTTTTATACTGGAATTCACGTCCCAAGAGGTTGTCCGCCACGGGGTGCCCTCTCTTTCTCCCTTGTTTCAATTAATCGCCACAGTATGGTAGCCAAGCACCAAGACTTAAATTTCCTCCTTCTTCCTCATCTATCTCATGCCGAGTCAATTAATATAAAAAAACAGGAAAAGTCAAATTTACATTGAAAAAGTTAACAACAGGAAAGAAAAGAAATTTCCCCTCTTCGCTCAACAGGAGGAAACCCTATGAGGACCCGGGAGTTGAAGTCCGGCTCAAGCTAGTGTAATATATGTGAGTGAGTGTCATCTTGCTTACTCATATCCACTTGCACTGAGGGCTGAAAAAGAGCTTAAGGCAAACATCGTAAGCTTTCACTTGATGGCACCCAAACGGTACCAAAGAGCTGTCCGAAAAATTAGCAATTCGAAATCATGTATTTACATTTGCAATTCCTATCAATGGACAACAACAGTAGCATCTTTGTTCCGATTCTGAATGCGAGTTTGTTTTGAATATTTCATTGTCAACCTATTTGGAAAACTTAGCGTTTGGTGGGCCTCACCTAGCGGTGACAACTTTAACCAATAGTCGCAAAGGTCATTAATATAATGACATTTGTGTGGCTCTACTGTATTTCTGAAACGGGAAGGAGGACATTGAGATAATCGCACGAGATACTTCTTACTGCACAAAACAAATTTTAAATAAGTGAAAATAAATAATATAAAGCCAAAGAACGCACAATGACCATGCCAACAACAATGCCAGGTAACATCTGAACGACCCTCGCCTCTCTTGCATCAACGTCTGACAGCTAAACCCCCCTCAACATGCGCGTTTAGCGTGGATGCTACCCTAGAAGATCCCTTCCTTTCCGCTGAACGCCTAGGTTGGCTTCCCTTTCCTTCCTTCGATCATTTTTTCCCGGGGGCTTCCCGGTGTTTACAGCCATTTTTCTTTTTTTTTTTTTCGTCAGAATTGTTTGTCTCTTTGGAGAGGTGCGCATCAAGGCGGTCAAAATCTCGTACAAGTTAGGAGGAGGATGTGGTGGTGGTGGTGGTGATGTGGTGACGGGAGACGATGTAAATTTGATGGGGATTTTGCAATTCGACGAAGTCATCAAATCAAGGGAAACGCAATTTACGAGTCTTGATGTCGCCGCCATCGCGGAGACCTTATGCAGTCTTGTCGCTGTTAGGAACCAAATTAATCGAAACATTGAAGTGTATTGGATTCTGGTAACTTCATTAGTGTTCTTCCATATATTTTAATTCATATAGTTCAGCTCCAGACTGTTACACAATCCATATTTTAAATATGAAAACATATTTGAACACTATCATTAAAAATGAATGTAATAGAAAAAAAATTGCATTTATTTCTTGTTCAAATACTATTCATTATATAGGATGATTTCTCTTTTTCTAAACAAATGAAATGAAATAATAGAAAACTCCACCTGATTGCAGAAACCTTATGCAAACTATCAAAACAATAAATTAGAACATCGTTGTATCACATTTATATTGGAAGTTCAGAATGGATGGACAGATGGCGATGGGAATAACACTGTAACGGAAGCCAAATCCGTCATTTGTTTTGTTGCTGATAAGTGTCCACACTAGACAAAATGGGGTTACTTGGCACTGATCTACGAGTAACATGGTTGACACTTTTACTGTACAGCGGCCGCCATTAATGTTCACGCGAAGATTATGTAACTTGTCTTTCCGGTGTTATACTATTTGTCACAGACGACGATTAACCGAAATCGAACATCCTTTCTCAGATTCGTCGGGGCGACGACTACTATTTTTCTGGGACATCCGTTCCACGTTACGACTACAAGGGCCCGAAAAGAGGCCTTGCATGCGCTATGTGTCGGCAGGAACTCTAGGAAATAAGCGCCGTCCAGTCCAGATATCAAAACCTATTCCTGAATTGACTGACACTGGAAAATCTTGGAGTCTATATGTAACTCATACGGCCTCGGGGCGACACTAACCAGAGAATTTGCATCTCGATTGTGTCTCGCGTAATGATATTCACTTCCCCCTACCACGGGACCAGCGACAATTTCTTTGCAAACTAAACGAGGATTACCGCAAAAGTAGGAATAAATATAGAGAAGTAGATATGTCAACTGCACAGAATTGAAAAAAGTACTTGTAATAAATTTTTAATCATCAGATGGAAATGTCTTAAACTTAATCAAATTAACATCCCACTGTTAAGTTAACTTGCATTTCATAATATGGATACATGTAACTAAATTACAGAAACAACAAATGCTGTGAATACAAAGACTCTGGTAGATGCTACATGATCAGAAAATGACATATTTTAAACTGTGTACGCCTCAACGCCTGGAAAAGAAGCTAACCCAAAAGTTTTAATTTTAAATCTGAGAACATCTATCAACCTTCAACCTTCAAGAAGCTAGTCCAGCATGGAAATCAAACATTTGGTATTACACCCATTATAATTTAATTTAACTTTAAAATGGTCCAACATTCTTGAAAAGTGTTGCGGATTAACATTTGGCCCGAAATTAATATATATATATATATATATTTTTGGAAATACATAATGCTGAAATCCAATTTGTAGACCTGGTCAACGAACGGTGTCTGATTCGGTCTATCACAACATACACTGTATCTGTTCCTGCAACTTATTTACGGCGGGGGTAGCAAGCAGAGTGTGTTTGAAATCCGATCAACGGCCACTTGTGCCAATGGGTCGGTGCTCAATGCAACGTAAGCACGATATTGATGCCGCCATAATTCATGGCACACCACATGTACGTGCTCCGCTTAAGTACACCCACCAGACGAGAATCGATTCCACTTTTTGAAAGCCAGTCTGGCAATATCGCGTCTTGCGCAAACAACTTTGGGCATACATTGCGTCTAGCTGACCCAGACGCCCACGTTTACAGGTATGGGGGAGGCGCTCTGACAAGAGAGAGCCGACACCAGACCCCAACGATGGTAATGTTTGCGATGTCATACCGCACCATCTGGTTCCAACTGCCGCCGCCAGTGGTGCATGTTTTCAAAGACGACGTGGGTGAAAACGCAAAATACCAAATGACCAATGTAAAACGAGAAGCACAAAATCTGTAACTTTATGCCAACTAACGATGATGTGAAGAGGCCAATATGTCAATACATAAGACAAGAAAAATAAGGATTTCTTTTTATTCACAAGACACTGTTACTGAGTGGCTCAAAAAGTAGGTGAATCGATTTTCCGAATTAGCTGCTGTTACCAGTACGACGCCCAAAACTCTACGTGTTACCCCGAAGAACTCGCCAGATGTTGGGGCGAAATTGCTGACAAGTGTGGCGAGGATCACCAATAAAAGTGTTTTATTTTATTTTTCGAACTAGCGGCACTCATTTGAAGCATTGTCACTGGACACGACCAAAGGGGTAAGATGAATCGATCGCACATATACACATTTGTACCAATAAATAATATTATCTTTATTGCTCTGACCTCTGAGCTACAGGTAATGGCCAGGGAAAGTGTGTGCGTGGGGGGGAGATATTTAGAAAATAATAAAATTACTGGCACAGAGGGCGCATTCGCCAAGACTTATCACATGTTATACATGTACGAAAACTCACGAAAGGTGAATGGCGTTTCTAAGGTTAAGACTGACCATGTCACATATGATGCCGACGACACTATAACGTAATACCTAAGGCACATACACCGCTTATATCCACCTGAGGCCTGGCAGGCTCAGAATAGGAAATGTCATGGAGGCAGGAAATATAACAGGATGAGTGAAAATTTTCCAATTATCTTTTTTCAGTGTTTATATTTAGTTCCAACATTTACGCCGATTTCGAACAGAGCCCACTTTTCCGTCTCTAACTCCAATGGCAATTCCGTAGATCAAAAGGTGGAACCTGTTATAATATTAATCGCTTAGTGAGCGAAACCCAATTAGTGAATTTACAAGTATTTACGTGGATTATAATATTATTTGTGTTAAATGACGAGACGAGAACGTTCAGTCGTATCCTACTTATCTGGAAAGATTGGCTTGGTTTTTCCGGGCGTTGCAATTTTTGAGCTCATTCAGTCGATCCCCGTGTACCAATGCCCTCCACTCTCCTCCTCATCACACCCAAGTTACATTTGCTCCGAGGCGGGGGGCGCACCATAAACGTGCGACGAATTACTGGTTTCTCGACTTAAAGGAGGGGAAGGTCTCAAGAGGATGGGGCAGGAGGAGCGTAGGAGGAGCGGGGTGGTTGCACGGCGGTTGGATTGGTGAACCGATGGGAGAAGGGGAGGGGGTAGTTTCAGTGCCATGACCTGCCCCAGGTGAAAAACAACTGCTTGCTGATTACCAGCTGTTGGCTCCTATATATGCGCTGTATACAGTATACTCTATGTGGAGCATGTGGCGGGGCCAAGAAGAAAAAAACGTACCAATGGCTGTTTGGTAAGCGGAGGGGGATCAGAAAGAGAGAGAGAGAGGAAAGGAAGGGGGCTAATTGTTTGCCAGTGATGGGGGCCGGGGTTAGATCTAGTAGGGGGCAGCGCGATCGAAGGGTGGCCGGGGGTAAATGGTCTCGGAGATGCGGGGCAGAAGCCGGGGGAGATTAAGTTGTGGAACCTCCGGAGACCCCCTCCATACATCACATGTTCTTTAAGAACGAGTTGCTAACTGCTGCTAAAATAATACAGGTTACACACTGAAATTTCTTTGAGTTCAGTTTTATGTAAAAGTATCGATTTTCGATAACCAATTTATTTTCGATGACCAATTAATTTTTCTTCGGATTCATCTGGTATAACCAAGAAATATGTTATTAGTTGAGGGTCTCAATAATATCTCGGTGATGGCGCCCTGCACGCTAAGGAAGGAGAATGGGGTTGGCGGAAGTGGGGGCGATTCAATGGCCGCTTGGAAAGGAGGATAAGATGGAGCTTCTGCTCATCTTGGAGGGATTGAGGGGGTATTAAGGGGGCATGAAGGGGGAGGGGGATTTGGTGGAGACGCGAAATTTTGTTGGTCGCGCGCGCGGAGTGTGGAACATGGTAGTAAGAATGCGTACGGAGGTGATGATGTTATTAAGAAGGAAGTTTGGGGGAGGGCTAGCGTAGAAATGGGTGGGTTGGTGGGTGAAAGGTGGGTGACGGCGAGGGGTAAATGGTGGCGCATCCGACGGAACAGCAGGCATGCCCACGGGGTGTTCCACCTCAAGATGGATCCGCGCATCCAAAAACGTATTTCGTGATACAATTTTTTTAAAACACGGTGCGCGAATTTTCTGGGAATAATCCATTTTAGGAAGTTGGCCACAGGTACAGTGTATTTTCAGAAATTTGATGTATTGGCGCCTTTTCATACGTGTATTCTGTTTGACAAATGCAAGGTTAGGTTTTCATTTTTCGAGTTTTGGCAGCACAGCCGCCAACGTTTACTTCGGCTTTCTTAACGTGAAACAGAATTATCTGTAAGACGCGTGTGTGTGTGCGTGCGTGCGAGACGCGTGTCGGCGGAACTCTCAACTTTTTCCGGTCGCACGTCTCGCTCCGCCCCCATCCCCTTTCGATACACCCCTACCACCCCCTACTACTAATACGACTCGTCGTAGCCCAATTGGTATTGCGACAGACTGTGGCTCGGCGGTCCCGGGTTCGATTCCCGGCCGGGCTCTCGATTATTCGATCCCGGAGCCTTGGTGGAAATGTGCCCCTCGCATAGTGCCTAAGCACCACGAAGGGGGTACAGAAAATCCTGTAGTGCAGTCAGTGACTAACTAACTAAAGTGAATTAAAAAAAAACATCCACCGTGCAAGCCCCTAAATCTTCCTGAGAATCAGTGTCAACATTCATCCATAATCTGTCCCGATATTAAATTCTGCGAGACCCGAGATAGTTCTCGCCGAAATTAATGTGATGCAGGTATTTTTTTAACCCAATCAACTGTAGTCAACCGCACTACAGGCGTTACGTACCCCTAATGGTGCTTAGTCATTATGCGAGGGACACGATCAGTACCCCGGCATCGAGATTTTCGAGAGCCCGCGCCGGGAATCGAACCCGGGACCGCCAAACCACCCCCGAGGTTGGCCACAGGACGACGCTGGAAGAAAAACCAATGAAGAATCGTCCGCCATTTTTTGTCGTCTTAATTTGTCATTATCGTTTGTCATCATCCCAACTACTTTTATCATCTTGAGTTCACCGCTGTGTTCGCCAGTC
Source organism: Mycogona germanica (assembly GCA_034698785.1). Classification (NCBI taxonomy): domain Eukaryota; kingdom Metazoa; phylum Arthropoda; class Diplopoda; order Chordeumatida; family Chordeumatidae; genus Mycogona; species Mycogona germanica. Next base: position 19,013 of record JAQGBY010000916.1, read on the forward strand.
GTCCCCTGAAACTACTGCAATTCTACGTGAAATCCCTGAGAAAGTCTGAGGCATCCAGGCAAGCAGGTCTCAGAGCGATTTCCTTCCTTACTCTGAGAGTCTTGAACGCGTGGGGGTCTGAGCCTTTTCACAATTTTTTGCAGACAGTATTTTGATACGACCACCCGTCAAAATGAGGGAAGGTGAGACAAGGGAAAGGAAGGAACATGAGGGAGAAAAGAAGACAAGGGGGAGTGGGCCGTAAGACGCTATAGATGAAACTGTAGAGGTTAAGATGAGAAAAGAAAAAGCCGGGTGACACAAAAGGTGGAAGTAGGAGCAGACGGTGTGTGTGTGTATGTGTGGTAAAATGTTAACATAGGATCATCGATGTGAATCGAATAGGGGGTTGAGTTTGTATTGTGGTTGGAAACTCGCCGAGTAGAATGCCAAGTTGTATGGAACCAAATTCGCAAATTCAACGCACCCCAATGTCGATCGCAATATAATCGTGATTCAAACGGGAGGATTGAAGACGTTGGCTGGGATAATATAATCCAGACAATCATAACCATACAATTGGAAATAAAAAAAGCAATGTGGGAAGAAACAGACTAATAAACTCGAGACGCAAACGAGAAACCTGATATTCTAGACAGGGATCGTCGACATGAATTCGAAACAGTGATTACCGTCTGCATGCAAATATATATGGCATACATTGATCGTATTAATGATTGTGTTTACCTTTGAGATTGACATGAAATAAAAAATAATAATAATCGTACAATTCTTTAGACGATTCGCCAAGTTGCGCAGATTAAATTTCACAAATAATTAGGGCAGATGCTAACAAAGGAGAGCCGTTTTTGGTTTAAATAACATCAAGTAAATACCACCGTCAGCAATTGCAGTGGTTTGAACTACCATTTGATAAAATTCTAAAAAAGAATTTAAAAGTAATTGCAGTGCAAAATGCAAAAAATAAATTTAAAGCACAGAATCAAGATTTTTGTTTCTGCAGAGGTAGATGACCGCAATGCCATCGAGTGATTCAGCGATTTACAAATACTATAAGGGACATTTCCTTGCAGACTACGATGGAAAGCACAGACATCGGCGCAGAGAAAGGTGTGGGGGCAGACAAACAAAACTTGGGGTTTATCGCTAAGGCAAAAGGGGGGGGGATAACTTTGTGAGAGCGCGCGCGCGCACGGCTATGAAGATCCCGTGCGAGACACACGCACCCACGGGGTGCAGCAGCAGCAGCACGCTTATCCCAACCCTCAGTCCTCACTCACCCCCTAAGTCTGTGTCGCGAGCCCCCCTCCACGGTTACAGCCGCCGTGATCCATAACCAGACATGTCGGGTACCCCACAGACCACCACCCCACCCTCCTCCACCTAAACCACCCGGTCCACCCCTATATCCACCACCGTGGTCCCGCCGCGTCACCCCCAGAACACGGTTGAAACGCCAAAACTCAAGGTCGGGCTTCATTAACCGGCCAATGGACCACCCCGCGGTCAAACGTCGCCTGGTTGACTTACTATCGCAAGGTGTTATGTCTGTCAAAACGGTTCCAAAAATAACATCGCCGCAAAATAAAATGTGCTCAGATTTAGCTTCTCACAACTAAACGTCCTACGATAACATAGGTGATTTCGGTATGTCGAAAGTTTAATTGAAATTAAAATAAACCGCATGCTTTTGTTTCAATCTTAAAATTTTAAAACAAAATCAGGATGTCGTACTTAAAATATTATTTGGAATAACTTTCAACGTTGTGCCGAAAAGATCCGAATCGACCCATCATATTATAAATAGTTCTACAATTTTTAGACCAGTGTCCTGGCTCCTTTCTTAAACTCCAGCTGCTCTTCCCACTCCCTCACGTCCTTAAGAAATGGCGTGCGCGACATCAATTTTTTTATCGACCGCGTTATCAAATAAGCAAGGTGGTGGACGAGCGTCCGCCAACTAAATTTAGGCACCATCGATACAGAGAAAGGATGGAGGTCGTTTAGGGGGAGGGGGCAAAGGAGGGTGGCTATTTCTGTCTTCGTTTCTAGTGAGAGCAGCTGCCACCCCCACGACCCCTCGAACATTTCTGAATCGTGATCGAACCCCTCTATCACCTGCCATTGCTTTTGCTTGTAGCCCTCGCTCTCTCTCTCTCTCTTCGTGTTTGTCCCTCTTATAAGTACGCCTTGAAAAGATGAGAAGGAAAGATGGATAAGATGGTCGGCAGGGTGAAGAGAGATTGGAGAAGCAAGCCATCCTAGGATGAAACTAACAAAGGAATCAGTTGGAGGGGAAAGACTGGTGGTGGCGGTTGGTGACCGACAGTGCTGAAGGCTGATCCCGATTTCGGAAACTCACAGAGCGCATGAATATACTTATTTTAAGGTGTCTCCTTGAAATAAGGAAATCGGCAATTTCAAGTTCACCAAAAATAGGCAGCCCTGTTCCACAGTTACATGTACGCTTAGTTTAAAATGTTGCAAAACAGAGTTGGAGTGGTGTGGGTTCGTTCAACGTCATTGGAATTAATGCGCTTTAAAATATCAACCAATTTTATTAGTCGAAGGAATTTCCAGCGACCGGTCACCAATTGCGAAGTTGTAACCGTCAATTTTATTTTAGATCTCGTAAAATTTGGAGAACGCTTTGGATTAAAACTGGACCAATTTTAGGCTGCTTGAGTTGTACTTTAAAATATTTTAAATGATGTATGCAATAATTCATAATAATAATTAAATTATATTTCCTTAAATTAAATACATTCTCCTAAGCATATTTCCCCCAACGCAGGCTTACTATGAAGTCCAGTTCATCATTCGTTCTGCATTTCAAAAAATTAAACTTAGATATTGCTGGCACAATTCAGCTAATTAAAAGAGAGAATGTGAATAACTTGGGATAATCCAGTCCCGCAGAACGCCATGCATCTCGAGCATCATTTCCGCATCCCCATCCTGGGAGGTTAATGTGGTGTCGGGAGAGATTTACTCCCTAGTTTACCCTGGTCGCGTCGAGGTAGGAAAAGGTGAAAGGTGAGGGCCGCATATGCCTGCACGGGGTTCGCTGACCGCAAAATCCGTTGCGACCGGCCGGGATTTCTCGGGGGGAGAGAGTCCGAGGTGGGGAGAGCCACATTGGGGGCCTAGATTGCCCGATAAAGGATATACTGTACGACTATATACGTGACACTCGACATAGGTGTGGGGGCCGTGTCGTTTCTCTATGAGCAGAGGTCAATGTCGCTTATTATACTTGAGGAACCACGATATTCTTGACAATACATATTCGCCTTCGACCGGGGAACGCTCACAAAAACACAGAAAGGTGTAAGAAAACGGCAATTTTTTCTTTTGTCCCCCAAAACGGACCCCGTCGCTTTGAAATTGTAGCTAAATATAGAATCGCCAAACATGGAGGCCAAAACTGACACCTTTGAACCCGGGAGAAACTTCTAGAAATCTACCCGAGACATGCTGCTAAGTCTTCCGAATTTAATGGATAGCATGGGTGCTGCGTTTTAACACAAGGTGGCGTTCATGGTGCGTGGTGGAACGCTGAATGTGCGATTTTCGATCTACTGCAATTGGTCGCCACCAAATATCTAAATTTGCTAGCTTAATTTGACGCGAAAAAGCAGAACTGATACCATACATAATTCATGTTCGTAATTAATGCCGCAAAATAAATTCAAAAAAAAAATTCAACCTTTTTCTTTGAATCATTCGAGAAGTGCGTCATGAGGACGCCTAAGTCATGGGACAATAAACTATTGCAGCTTTGCCTATGGCAAAAGCCAATTGAGAAAAAATGACGATTTTTTTAGTCCTTCTCGTAAACTTCAGCGGGTTTATAATAGAGTGCTATTGGGTCAGTAGTTTTCGTTGTCAACACTATTCTTTTGTAAAAGTTAATGTACTGCTGCCTTCAGAAGGCCATCTGCGCCTACAGAAAATGTTATGTAGTTACCAGCAATAAATAACTGTGTCTTTCAAGTCAACACCGTTGGTACAAATATATTATTATCAGATACTTGAGTATTTTCTAGTGCATATAGCAATAAACATAATAATTAAAAGATAGAAACTTTATCGCTGTTCGTTCAACAATAGTGAATCGATCTTATTGTCAAATACATTTACTTGGACAATACGGACGGGTCTATAAAAAATGTATACATCTGCGGCAGATTTATTTTGTTCTATAGAGCATAGAAAGTTGGCCATACGATGTCACAAAAGAATACAAATTTTTTAGTTATCGCGCGGGAATTTCCATCCAAGTATGCATCAGATATGGAAGCCACGATAAATGATTAGAACTCGGTATCTCGCTTTTTGGTCGTCGGAGTTGCGACGGCATTGAACTTTCTTGAGAAATTCAGAGTCACGGCAAAGGCCACAAATAAAAGCTGTCAAGGTGTCGCCGACAAATTCGAGATAATGAATTGCTCCCACGAACACTACACGTACTATAGGAGTATACAAGTATGTGCAGAGTATATCGACACAGGTGCATACAAATGAATTAATCGGAACTGATAGTCCTTCACATTGACGTATAGATAGATACATACACATATACATACATGTAAGCGTGTATAATAAATGCATTTATAGTGAGGAACAATTTTTTAAATTTTTATTTATTACACTACAGGCGTTTCTGTGCCTCACTTAGGCACTATGCGAGGGGCACATAACAGTTAGTTCAACTTTTTTAAACAATAATTCTTACATTTTAATTTGTTGCTTAAGAACTTGGAACTGCTTCGGATTGAAGATAGAATGGAAAAAGATTTTTTTTAAATTTATAATTGCGGAAATTATTTTGTTAATGGTTGTTAGATGTTATCCACAGTTGTCAGGTTGTTAGTGCACGTTTACAATGGATGAGATAAATTATGAGATACCATGAAAGAACCATGAATAATGTCACGTAACCAAAGTACAAATGCATTGAATAATTAAATTCAATAGTGTTTTTTTAATATTTTGCAACAATATTTTGTAAGATTATTTTAAAGAAAATGCCCGGACAAAAATTAGGATAGCTAGCGGCAAAGTCGAAAACCGGAAGGTGAAACGTCTGTGTTAATTAAACAACCACTATGACCGCAAACATCGGTTCAAAAAGGTCAGTCGCCCCTGTTCAGATTATCAAGAATAGTTTCCCATACGGTTTGGATGACAACTGAAATTCTAGTCCATATTTCTGTATTCACTTAAAAAAAAAATTTCACATGCGACTAAGATATGGCTTAATCAATTGAGCGGGATGCACTTGAAAAATGACAATGCACACACTTGAAGATAAGACGAAGTTCTTCTGTTATGCGGGGAATCATAAAATTTCTTGTAATGTCGTAAGTCCGGAAATTTTGGCAATCGATTAATCAACCAACGGTAACAACTTCTCTCATTTATAGTGTCAAACATTGACCGAGTATCTTATCATTAAAGAAGCTTTGAGTGCTGGAGGGTTCACTGTGCGATATGTCTTATAATAGAAATAAATTGATAAGGCATTGGTGTTATGCTATTGCTTCGCCAAAGTATAACTGGCATATCTATAGAGTTTAATTGTATTTTACTGTATTTGTATTACAAAGTATTGCCAAGATATGCTGATATCTAAATGCACTTGACACATAATTTGACTACAAGTATCCGCTCGTATATGAAGTTTAAAATTTCATTACCATCTCTTAACAACAATATGATGTAATTGGCATTTTTGACTTATTAATATCACTCAGGTATTATTTTCTTTTAAAAAAGAAGCCCCATAATAAATTTTCATTTGCGATTTGGTTTGAGTGTTAACTAAAACCAATAAACGCCGGCCATCTTGGAATACGGTAACCACGATTACAGACAGGGCGGTCATTTTTAATTGCGACTCCACTACGAAGTGGTCTAGTTATTCGTAATGCCATATCCTGCCCTCATCATGTAACCTAAATCCGCAGCTTCACTGCATTTTGATATTGATATTCCAAAATCATTTTGAAAGATTACACGGCTGATGCCATTGCATGATCGTGACCAACCGAACAATCAACTTACAACCGGATTTAAACTGATGCTACCAACGATTTCGAAAGGTTAGATGGTAGGACTAAAACGTTTACCATAATATTCAATATCAAGTCTCATTGGCTGCTATATATATATCCTCATCTGTGTAGTTGTTTTGACAGGAAGTTCACGGAACGTTGATGTCGCCAAGAGACATTCTCAAAATACATTCGCCATTTTCATTTCACGGAACTGAACTTCCGATATATATTTCTCGTATATATCGGGAGTTGCTGCGTTGCATTAAACCCAGGAAAACGTTTACTCTGTGGTGGAGTCACCCCAAATTTTCGTCATGTCGCGAATTTTGAATTTCCAACAGGGAAATAAGAACTCAAGATGATGGTTGACGTAATTTTGCTGTAAGGTGATTGCCCCCAAACCTTTGAGTCTTCATCACCAAAAACTAAACTCGGGGGAGGGGGGGGTAAAGGGAAAACATTTGCGACCTGCTGTGTTGCAGAATAGGATCCTTAAACATTTGTCTACGGCTGAGGACAATCGAAACGCGTCAACAAATTGCAGCATCTAACGTATGTGTATCCAGTAATGACGAAATGAACACATGCGACGACAAAAGAAATTTCTACATAAGTGGGGGGTGCGCTAGTTATAAGTGTTTCGGTATTGACTGTTGACTGAAAATAACGCAAAGTTGCTCATTACTTATTGTATTTCAAGATCACCATGTGCTTACTTTATTTTCAAAAGAAATTTTTCGATGAAATAAAAAATATATTTTTTATAAGCGCGCTATCCTTGCAATTAATGTAAAGAAGCTCTTCACTTGCAGGAAATACTCTGTAATTAATTGTATAACTAACGTAAAACTATTTCTATGCTTTTTCATTAACAGCATAAACTAGACTTAGAAAATACAATAAATGCAAGGATAGCGCTGATAATCTTTTATGCTTTTGGGATACAACTTATCTAAGTTTATAACAGGATTTGAACTCAGAAATTACATTCCTATACATACAATTAGCAAATGTGGCAAACCAGAAATATGTGAATCGCGTAATTTAGCTAAACGATAAAATATTTGCCAGCGTTATAAGAAAGATAATAAAACAATTGTCAGAAAGAGTTTGACTAGGAACAATTAAAACCATGGCAAAATGAAACACAAAATGTATTGCACTGTTCCACTTACCGATTGAAGTTCTCTACTCGAAGTTCGTCACAGATGTGAACAAACACAAAACTTTCGAATCCAAACATCGGCAGTCGAATTCTACCAAATAAACGTTGTTGATTCAATAAACCTAATTATAGTTAATCCATTAGTCACTAGCTCGCCTATAATGTTAGATCGTAGCAAGAAGGAAGGTTAAGTCAATCACGCAAAAAGATGTCCATCACTCAAAAAAAAAAAAAAATGTTCCAATTCTGTTGAACAATCAAATTCCACGACAGCTGGTACAACACACACGTCTTATCCAACTGAACCACAACAAAAAAATGGGGAATTTAAAAAAATTGATTTTACTCGATCGTCGCGATAAAGAGAAGTCAATAGGTTTGACACTGACAATGACATAGAGATGTCGTGTCGTTGGTCGCTCAGAGTAACCGATATGATAAATCAGGTGTAATCTGTAACAGTCAATGACGCTCCTCTGTAGTAGAAACGTTATGTGACAGAAACAGAACAAATCTCCAGTATATTGGGGCTGCATGCATTCCGGGAGCGAAGACAATGCACATATAATAACGTTTGTATCTCAAATGTTTGTCTCGTGACAGCGTTTATCTCCGACTGCGACTCCGATGTGTTGGTGGTGGTTGTAATTTCTGGAAACTCGAGCGAAATCGAATTGAACGTATTGTCTCTGTTTATGCGCAACTGTTCCTGGTTGTCAAGCCTAACGTTGGCTGTCATCATTGACGATGTCGTAACTTGAATTGGAATTTTACTCGAAACGAAACGGAAGGTGTTTGAATCGAAAAGCAGAATGGAAAAAGATTGGATGGGCTAATTGAGAAAGAATTGGTTATTATATATTTTAGTATGTTTTCAAGTGTTCCTCAAATTGTTATAGGATTTTTATTGAGCTCGCCGATTTGATCAGCCAAGATCCATGTTTTTACCTATGATTTTTAGACATCTACATTTTATTATGAAGACAATCAAGCAATCACGTCATATGGCGGATACATTTGACCCGGTGATAGCTGTTGCATTGGCGATCGAAAAAATACCAAGTAGGCAATAACATAAATAGTATAAGTCGAGTATCAAACATAAAATTCTTTTGAAAAAATATTTTAAAAATCATATTTCAAAATTCCTGGTTATTTTGTACAATAGCACAAAAGGGGCTAACCAAACAAATGATTTTCTGCAAAGAAATAAAATAGTACGAGCCCGTAGATGCCAGATCTAAAACGTCCAGCAACCAAGATGGTGGTGCCCAATGAAGACGGTGCTTCACCTCCACCCTCAATGGTTTTGCCGAAGACAGAAAGTGTTGACGACCAAAACTCATCTAATGAGAAACGATAGTTGTCCAAGTCACTACGTAAGTGATATTTCAAATCGGTATTTCAAAATAGCATTCTATGACGAGCGTAGTATCTTTTTGAACGCACCTTAGCAACCATATACATGACGGGATTTAACCCGAAGCCGCGGGTAACGAACCTATTGCGTGTTGATCATTCTGCACGCGTCGTATATCTCTGTCTCGTCGGTAAAGGAACTTTAGCTCATTTGGAATCCGCTTTACAAAAACAAATAACGCCAGACTTACAGATAACGAAAAAACAGATACACGGTTATCCCATTTCTCAAATGTAGCCTAATCGTCACAGGGCAAAAACCTAGTATATTGCAATAGATGAATATTCTTATATTCGAAACGAAAAATTTGTTAAAGGAAAAATATTATACAGTGTATCGTGCAGGTTGCGCTGGAGTCAAAGATAACTAACTACAGTGTATATTAATCTATTATTGTATTTTTATTTTATTTTTACCCAATCAACTGTAGTCAACCGCACTACAGGTGTTACGTACACTTCATGGTGCTTAGGCACTATGCGAGGGACACGACCAGTACACTGGGATCAAAATTTTCTAGAGCCCGTGCCGGGAATCGAACCTGAGACCGCCGAGCCAGTCAGTCGCTAAACCAATTGGGCCACGACGAGTCGTGCTTTTCAAGTTTGTCTTTGTCAGTCGCGTCGAAAAGCCAAGAACAGCGTAACCCCAGCACAATAATTTTTTCTCTGGATATATGTAGTGCTGACAATCATTACAAAGTCAACACAACTTATTTTAGATCTTGAAGTTGTGTCGACCTTGTGTTAGCTTTCAGTACTTGAAAGTTCCCAGTTTAATGATCACGGCCTAGTTAGGCCAAGTTAATCAAATAAGTTTTTATTTTCCAAATAAATTTGTGAAATGACTAAGAAATATTTTTGTAGGGTAATTGAGTTCGTGCACTAAATACATATATGTATGAACGTGAATTTGTCATTGACAGTGACTATTCCACGTACATTGTAGCATACAAGGCCAAGCTCTGTGTGTGACATGCTCGCTTTTTTATACATGAACCGTATACAAATAATGGCGAGGTGTTCAACCTCGGTTACACAACATTACGTGATGACAAACCCACACCGTGAACAACATAACCTCGAATAGCTGAGGGAATTGACTGATAGGGCGATCAAAAAGCATGTAAACGTTATGTTCGTGCTCGTCGCTGCGTCAAGAGCAAATCAAAATAATTGACGATTCGACACAAAAACGTTGAACCCAGTTTGTACGAGCTCATATGCAAACGAAAATACTGTCAATGGAAAAAATATATATCTAAAACTGAACACTGTAGTGTTCTAATTTAGAATTATACTGTGTATACATGTGTATTATCTATCTACTGTAGAATACGTATACACAGGACAATACCTGAATTTTGGGCCAGTTTTGTAATCCAGGAAGCCGTTTAATCGCAAATCGAATTGTTCTGATCGGATAGATCGGATATTGTTAATTTAAAAAAAAAATGTTTAGACTTTGAGGAGAAAAAACAGTTTGTTGAAACAGAGCTGTTATTTTCTCCTAAACTGAGCTCCTTCATCCCCAATTTACCTTGATGTAGTAAAAAAAAACACACAACAGGTTTTTCGCTCTCTTGGAAACGCTAAGATTAGACATATCCTTTCCAGGTACAATTCCGTTTTTTTTCGTGTTTACGAAAACACTTTCACCAGCAGCCTCGCAATATACTCGGCTTTTAAAAATACAGTTCTCCTCCAACCGCTAATTACCGACATAGCCATTTGCAATATAAAGAGAATCGTAGATGGAAGAGACATTAACGGCAGCAGCATATGCCGCAACAGAAGCGACCGCAAGAGTAGCACGCGTTGGTGGCGGTGGAGGGTGGGTGGAACAGAAATGAGGGTGGTTGAGGGGGCCTGAAATGTGAAGGAAGGGGGGGGAGGAGGAGGAGGGGAGGATATCCGTACGCTGGCACCAAGAAAATGAGGAGACCGATAAATTTGGTAGTTTCGTCTGCGCAGGTGATGTGTCTGACGTCTGGTCAGGATAGAGGGGTGGGGGAGGCGAAGTGGGGGGGGGGTGAACCCGGGGGAGGATTCGCGTGGGGTTATTAGCGCCGGGGCAGGTGGGTGGCACGGGTCTAACGCGAGGGCGGTGTGTTGAACCCCCATCCCACCCCCACACACACACCACCACCACCACCACCAAGTCATTCGGCCTGTCTCCTTAACCACCCCCACATTTCTCGTGCTGAATAGACGTCACCCCGCGGCAAGACCCCCCTCCTCCTCCTCCTCCCCCATGAATAGCAATGACCCCGGGGTTGGTATAGTGAAAAGGAAATTAGCTCCCTATTACTTTAACCCCTCCCCCCATACACCACTGTCCATCTTTTTTACTGGGATGCTCTCTGTTGCTCTCTGCTAGTGTTTCTCAAACAAAATTGTGGAGGTAGGTCACCTATGAAGTGCGCATTCCGTTTGAATGTCTAAGATGATTGTTCAAGTGATAAAAAATCCATCCATTTGCTATAATTTTCGATTTTAGACAAGAACATTTCATTTCTGTTATTTCCATTTTTGTTTTAGTCAAATTTGATGGACAGTGGAAAGAATAGTTGCAAACAGGCGCAATTTTGTTCAATAAAAAATTAACACAAGAGTTACAAAATAATAGTAATAGGATGTCTGGATTATGTAAAATAATATGGAAGTTGTGTCCGGCGCTGTCCCAGGCACAACAGTTACTTTTTAACAGATGCTTGATTGATGCAAACACGTTAACAACGTTTTTTCCGGGCTTGGAAAAGTTAATCTAATCGTTTTATCGTATGCACAAAGTAACTATTGATTATATTAATTATTCACCATGGCCACTTTATCTGGCCGTTCTGATAAGCATTCACAGTTTACGAGTACTCTGTATGATATTCTGAATGGACTCAGACGCGGAAAACGACAAACAAGCACTAAAATAAGTGTAAAAAAAACATTTACTTATGTACTTCACATATTACAGGAGAACCAACAGCAATTACAATTAACAGACTGAAGAAAAAACCACTGTATTTGAATTACGGTTTACAAAAATCGTCAGAGGCGTTGTTGACAAAAAATAAACAAATTTAGAACACGTAGTATTTTTTAAATGTATCGTTTAGCCAAAAAATCCGAAAAAAGCCCGAGCATGCTTTCGATGTGTCCGTTATTATTTTCCCACGATTGTTTTTTTTTACATTTATTTAGTGCTTGTTTGACGGTTTATGTCATTCTAAAATTAGTGCAGATCGGCACGCTATTCTTCCTTACGGTTGAGTGAAGACAAGAGAAGACAAGAAAAAGGGTCGACTATGAATTTTTCAACAGCAGACAAAACTATCTCGTCTTCAAAGTTGATGATATTCCAAAAACATTCCTTTACCATGCCTAGTCCCGTTGAGACAAATACAGTCTTAAGTGGAATAATCGTGGCATATATCATTTGGTGAAACATTGGCTTCTATGAAAAACGATGAAAAGTAATGAGGGAGGGGCGCGTTTGCTGTATGGTGGGGGAGGGGGATGGATATGTTTCGAGTCGGGGGAGGATCACGCGTTTTGCCCTTGTTCTTGAAAACGTCTACGCGGCAGAGAACCATCTGTTGTCGCTGGGAAACAACACGTGAGGGCCGGGGTTGTGGAGAGCTGATGTGGCCAGTGAGGGCCAACAGGAAGAATGGCCGGGGGTATTTGAGTTGTGTTTACGGGTGCGGAACCCCGGCGTCTGGGCAATTAGGGTGGCCCCCACCAACAGCTAGACCGGTCTCTCAATGTTGACCAACACTGAAGATATCCTCCTAAGATCACAAAAACCTTTCCAAAAAGCTTTCGGGCAAATTGCTTGGAAACTATTTAATAAAATATGGTTTGCTTTTTTAGCTTCTGATTATTTCCTTAGATGGCGGTAATCTGAAGGCCTTGAATATGACATTAGATCGCGCCCAACGCACCCCATGACACCAACATTTATAAACTTATCAAGGTTATCAGCAAGTTATCAGCACACCTACCGGATAAAGGTGGTGCCCATCTTAGACAAATTCTAAGACTAGAACAAACAGAACACAATACGATTTAAGACTTGCCTTCAAGACGAAACGATGGTAGAACATTGTCATGCGCAGCCAATATCCAATAACTAACCGTTTACAATTCGGCAAAGTTCACGTAACGCTGGCACGAAATTACTTTGGCTATACATCTGATACAACGTAACTGGAGAGGATCTAGCGTTAAATACCTTTAATATTCGACGCTTAAATTGTGCAGTGTCTGTACGTGCATGTGGTTGCGTTGGGGAAAACATCTGCGGCGACCATCTGAAGGACTGCGTGTGGGCCCTTAACGATCGGTCGACATTAGGCATACATTGTCAATGCACATGCACTTCGGAAGCTCGCTACGTATGTATGTGTGTGTGTGTGTGTGTGTGTGCTAATGCGAAGAAGCTATTTGCATGAAGCAATTACGATTTGAATTGCATACTGTACATGTACGGTAACCTTCAAATCCAGTGGCTCATCCATGGGATGGGGTGGGGGCTTGCAGTCAGGTCAGTTGCCTTTGTCCAACCTGTTTGATCGAGATCGTGGGTGAAATGCGGGACAAATTATTTGGCGAAAATATTGAGAGAAAGAATAACGTACAGAAATGTGTAACGAGTTTAAAGATTTGATTTCAATTTTCATCAAATTGTGCAGGATGAGCACTTTACGCCATTAGTCATCGATACACTTTGGTGAGCAAATTCAAATATTCTTTTTGCAACTAACCTCTTTCAAATTGAACTTGTACTGATGGTGGAGTGGTAGCTGTGTTTGGCGGGAGGCCTTATGCAAATGTGTGCCTATATAAAGCCTGTACATGCATTTAGGAAAGTGCCTGGTCGCAGCTGCTCATACATGCATAGAAAATGTGTGTCTTTTTCCATGGTGTAGCTGTAAAATGTACTGTCCTTGTAATTAATATGCGCGGCTTGCAGAATAAATTTTAGTTTTTGGAAACATGATTTATGTCTGCCATAAAACACAGTGTATTCAAATTTCGAAATGCATGTACTGTGTGTTCGCTTGTTTTGCTGTCGCTTTTAAAACCGAAAATTTCTAGTTTCTTAATTATGAATATGGCACATGTTGGTTGTAATATATGGAACGAATTGTCGAATGCGTGGTGACAATTTTTATTTGTTCAAATTTTTTTAATCGAAAATTCACGAAGATGTTTATTGGTAATCGCGAGCCACTAATGCTACTTGGGGAGCACAATTACACGAAACGTTAACACACGGGCATTCGATAAATCACTGAGAGGGGTACAGAATCTTCCTGTTGTGATCCGTCACTTCAGTGAATTAAAAAAAAAAAATTTTTTTTTTTAGAATGGATCAAATACTGAACACTTGATCCGGGTCTGATTGGGTCAAGCGAACGTCCCGCAGATGTCAATCGGTTTATACGTGTAACGGGTCCATTCCGGGTATGGGTGGGGGCGGAGACCCTATGCGCGTAGAAGTGACTGATCGAACCAGCGGTCGATGATATATCATCCTGTAGATAATCACCCCTGCCCACCAAATAGCCAAATGGAATTCGATTAAGAAATCTTATCGCAAGGCGTCGTCGTCACCAAGTCTAACAACAATAACAAATAGATAAAAAGTGGAGAACCCAAACAAGCTTACTTGTATTAAAAATAACTCTTGTCTGCACTTGAGGTGTTTCAACAACAAACCTCTGCCACGATTAATCAAGATTTTAATTCAGACATCGTGGGGTGGGGTGGGGGGGCATCATCTCACGACCAAGAAGGAGGTTGGGATTAATTCAGGTGGGCCGGAAGAAAAGAGGCTGGGGGTCGTGCAACCCAGATGTGTGGGGGAATAGAATTCAAGTCGATTTGATGACGCAATGCAAAACTGATACTATAGACATGAAAGTGTCGATGGATTTAAATTGCATAACAATCGCAAATACGTAGAATTGACCCCATGCTTAATATAGATAAGAGGTGTTAACCCGTGCCCAAATAAAGCATCCAAAATCGAAAAATGCCACAAGAGTGTCTAAACACAAAATTATTGGTCTTCGTTATCGCCCTTTGTTTTAAAATTACAAAATCTTATGTTGAATTTTTGAAGAAAAAGGAAATGGAAATCAGACTAGTCTGTTTAAAACACGGAAATTGTACATTGTAAATCCTGGCATAACACTTTAGACTGAAGCCCATTTTCCTGAGATCGTCATATTTCCTCTAGAGACTTCAAATCAGCCTCGTTTGTTCGCGAGCTTCAAGTTGCCCGGTTCTTCTACGGAAATTTGCAACTTTTCTTATAAAAGTGGTAGGGGGCGGCGCTGTCCTATATAGAACATGTTAACGGCATTTCAAGATGACCATAGGGGCGGCTATATAAAACCGGAAATCTCGGTGGATCGGGTCGTGACGCGCGAAAAATGGCTTCCTGTTGAACGACTCTCACGCCATGGCACTATCCTCTACCCCCTCCGTCCCCCATTCAGACTTCCGGTGATTTCAGTTCCAGCGCGTTGCTAGCCCGTGTGACGTCACGGCACCACGCATCGGCGCCACCTAGCGCCATCAGCATCACTTGCGCGTCCGCCTATTTAATTTATAATGCTGTTAATGCGGCGCGCGTGACACAGGCGATGCGGGTTGCTAACTTTTAGGAGAGGGTGAGAAAATGCGGGGGGGTGAAAGTTTGATCCACGCCTTACCATATACACTTCCGGCGTCTTACCTTCCAAAACAGAAGGAAGGGTGTCCAGCCCAGCGTCTAAATGTATTTCGGAAACAATAGGTCTCGCGCGCACAACAGGATATGAACAATTAGTGACGTCACTCTGAAGATTGCCAGTGTGTCAGTAAGGAACATTCTATCTTTTTTTTTTTTTTGCTTTTGCGGTGGCGGTGCAGAAGGAAGTGGAGGCGTTCGTGATCTCAATTGAAAGCGAATTCCCATGTACATTTTTATAATCTACTGATACAGACACTCGTAGCAGCTTTGACGGTCAAACTTTCAAAAATCGACGACTTTCAACTCAATTTACTAGAAAAAGTAACAATGTTTGTTGGTTTCTAGTTATTATTATTTTTTTTACAAAACAGTGAGCCGGTGTTTTCTTTTTGACTCAAGAGTGGCATTACGAGGAAAACGAAATAAAACTTAATTTTTTTAAGGACGATGTCTGAAGGACAAATAAAGCTGGATAGATACAGCAGTGTAATCCGACAGTTACAGTAATGGTGGATATTTGAAAATAACTTC
>JAQGBY010000917.1:0-34906 GCA_034698785.1 Mycogona germanica
CGCCGGGAATCGAACCCGGGACCGCCGAGCCACAGCCAGTAGCAATACCGACTGGGCTACGACGAGTCGTACAAATTCGCATTGTTGCGTGGGTAACTTTAAGATTCGTTTGAGGATGGGTCGAGATCTTCGAACGCGCATTCATGTTTCCCTTTTATTGTCAATTTTATATTGTTTGTCTCGTAATTGTGCGCAATTGTCCAATTTGCCAACTTAATGCAAATTGTATTGAGAGTGAAACCAGAAACAAGAGACACCTACCGGCAACCAACTGAATTACGAATGGGATGGGCGTCAAGTTTTTGATGTAAAATGAAATTCTTTAATGAAGAATTTCAGATGAATTTCTATGAAGTATCTACCACTGAATAATTATAAAATGCCATTTTAAACAAACTTGTTTCAGCACCTAGTGGCATGCGAGTTTCTTTTTGCAGACTGTCGCTCGAAAACTTATCAGAATCATATTAAATACTTTTCAGAAATAAAATTTGTTTTGTATGTTTCCGGGAAATTGCTGCCTTAGGTATTTTTGCTGAATCTCCGAGTGTATAGGCCAGAAAACCAGTCGCAATTTATATTAGCTTGAATGAAAATATTACATTCCCTAACTTTATTGCTTGGTTCCGGTATGTTTCGGATTTCGAATTATTAACATATTTGAAATGTTCGTGCATTATTGATTTACTGTAAACCTTTATATCTATCCAGCGTAAGTGGTGCATGCACGAAATATATCTCTTTTAGTATTGATAAAGCACAGCATTGATAGTTTCTATAATGGATTAGCTTTTGTAATTGACCTGGAAATACTGTATATTTAGAATAAAATTGAGCATTCTAGCTTACACTGTCTTTTTTGTTCGCTGTTATCCTAGCTAGCTAGGGCACTTTGTAAAAAAAAAATTGCAACCTTCAGGCGCGGTACAGTGTCACTATGATTTTCATTCCTTACCACCTTGTATCACATAATTATATACAGCTCTCTAAAATTGTAACGAATTATTTTCGTTTACGTTTTGTGTCAACTTTTATGTTTAAATTTATACTCTTTGTCGCCGTTTTCTTTGATTGCATCCAACAATACACTTAATAACTTAAGGTAAATGACAGCAACGCCAGCTGCTGATCATGCGTGGTGCCAGTATAGCCCATTCAACTACAAAAGAAAGTACGGTATTTTTATCTTTATAATCGACCCATGCGGGTTTAACAGAATTTTTTTCTCGAAAATTCATGATCTATCTTTTCTAACATTTCTTTTCGAATCCTATAAAGGTCGGCTAGATCGATTATGGAATATTTTGAATACGTAATGAGGACAGCTAACAGCATTTGTTTTTTCCGAAGCCTTAAGCTGGTCTAACCATCTTGTAATTCAGCGAGCCGGAACAACCCTTGATATTCGATTACGATTGGCACGATTACCCCTGGCTCTGCTTCCACTTCTAAGAAAACGAATTTATTCAACTTTCGTCCGGTTTTCTGTATTTTAAATCGCGTTTGGCTGGTTGTCCGCAAAGTCATTCTCTGAGCAGGAGGCGTTCTAATATTTGCGTTCAGTCGTATGCGCATAAATATTGAGATATGAGCTATTTATTTCTTCTTTGTGGATTGAACTTTTCTTCTGATGGCATGCAATTTGCATACTGCCAACCATGTGCCGTACTTTACTTTTTCTTTACTTGTGTCGTGTCCACTAGGCTTTTGAATGGTTCATACATACATGCCCGAGAATGTTACTTACATTTACAGATGTAGTTGTGTGTAAACCAACTGGAATATACTGTACATGTAGGTCTTGGTTGCTAGTATTGATCGGAACTGTGATTGAGAGGTGTCGAGTGGTCGAGAGGATAGGGTGTTTTTCTCGTGGTAGTTGAATTAGGAGTCTCCATTATGTTCAGGGCGCGGAATCTGATCAAGTGACGTATTGGAATGAACGGTGTCCGTTGCACGAGTCAGGACCAACGTGTCCAATAAAAATTATTTGCTTACACATGAAATTTCTTCCGATTCCAGTTAAGTATTTATGTCGAACCATTAATAACTTACATTATTTCGAGAGTATTTCATTAAGCACGTAAAGGAGTACTGGTTATGTTGAGTACACCCGTTATGTTACATATCTGATAAAGGCATCCTATTTTACGTGTGCAGTGGATGATTCGATTCGAAT
Source organism: Mycogona germanica (assembly GCA_034698785.1). NCBI lineage: Eukaryota > Metazoa > Arthropoda > Diplopoda > Chordeumatida > Chordeumatidae > Mycogona > Mycogona germanica. Next base: position 2,180 of record JAQGBY010000917.1, read on the forward strand.
TGAGTGATAGTCTATGTTCAGCCGTTACAATAAGCTTTACATGTATTATTGAACCGTGGAACATCGTCGCTGAGACGTCGGCTAAAGAGCGCGCCAAAATCTGATTCCATATCTGAATCTTTTGGGGAGATGCCAGTGCCACGCATACTCAGCCGTCAAATTATTGGGTCATGTTGAAAGTTTTCGCCGTTTTTGACCATTGACTTTATTTAAAACGTCATATTTTTGGTTATATTCAATAATTTTATTCAAAATAACCACCATTTTGTTAAACACACCAACACGCCAACGCGACAAAAGTGCATTACTTTTTTAAGTCCGGAGTTCTGAAATCAATAAACTGCTGGAAAGTGTTTTCCCCCTCATCCTGTTGGCGGAATTGTTGTTCTCTTAGGAAAAGGTCCAATGCCCGAAAAAGGGATAGTCCGTTGGTGAAAGATCTGGAGAATATGGCGGATAAGGGAGGGCCTCAAACCCCAACTAAAACAGTTTTTGTTGCGTCATTCTTGCAACATGTGGTCTCGCAACAGGATGGGAACTCTTCTGTTGACCAGTGCCGGATGCTTTCGTTGCAGTTTCTGGTGAACTACATCCAATTCCCTACAATATGACTCAGCATTTATCGATCCACCAGGTCTGAGGAAGTTGTAGTGGATTAGACCAACTGCAGACCACCAAACGTTTAGTAACCATAGTGTTCTTGGGGAAGAGGTTGGATTTTAGCACCGATCTGGGATTTGGAATGAGGGTAATCCTTGTCAAGTCACTTCCCAGCCCTTTTTCTATTGTCATATTGTATCCACTTTTTCACCACACGTGAAAATTAGTCTCCACCATTTCCTTCAGCTGAGTATCATGAGGGCTTGGGGGCGTCCACTGCTTCGTGGTGCATCTTCGAGGCTCACATATCCGAACCTGAATCTTTCAAACCATTTTCGTACTGCTCTTTCTTTAGGGGGCATTGTTGTGAAACGTTTTTTGAAGATTTTCAGTTGGCTCACTGGCCAAGTTTGAACTCAGAGTGCCGGAAATCGAAAATCCCGTTTGTTCATGGTTGATTAAGGGGCTGCAATAAGAATGAACTTAAAATTACCCAATTGTTTTATTAAATAATGAAAGAGTTCTGGCACAAAATGATGTAGTACATGTCCTAGAAATTGCTACTAAAATAATTTATTTCTCCATCTCTGACAACGGAAAAACGGCGGAAACTTTCTACCTGACCCAATAAGCTCAAACTCAACTGATTTTGTCGGTTCGACACATTGTAGTCACTCTGCTCTCTATGCCCCTCGCATCCAATTCTTACTTCCGCTAAAGTCAACTCATATTTTGTCGAAAGTTTTTGGGAGTACTATTGGTGTACCGGTTGCGAGAGAGTGCGGGCATAAAAAATAGGTTTGTTCTCATTGCAGCGCGCAAAAAAATAGAAAGAAATGGTCGTCCCGGCGTGATGGAAGGGGCCTCTGGATTTTTGGCATTCTATGCTGCAAAGTGAACTCTGCCGGTTCTGCGGTTGGGGATGTGCAGCCTTCGCGATTCCATGCACCGATGTCAAATTTACGGCCATCATAAAGATGGAAGTGAGGTTTATCGGGACAGTGGCTGCTATATGCGACTCTCCCTATATACTGGAATAACCCAAGAGATTTATGTTTAGATTCGTCGACGAGCGCACAGTCTATTTGGCAGCGGCTTCCATAAACATACAATCGGTGATACTATATATCGAACGTGTATAATTTGGCGCTAAATTTGTCTGATAGTGTTATATTTTTTAAAGTTTTAAATCCTTAAGGAAATACGTGTATGCCGTGAGATACGGTGTTTTGCAGCCATTATCTTACTATAAATCTTAAACGCAGTCGATTTCAAAGGTTTCAGTTAGTATTTATTATTTTGCTGTATCTCATTTTAGTTAGGCATACAGAAAGAATACTCAGAGATGAATTAAAATGTTGACTGAAATTGTAAAAATACAATTTACAAAATCGTACAAACGAACATGTGCATAACTTAGGTCCAAAGACTAATATTAATACAGCTGTTGACGATTTGACATTCACTTAATGACACTAAAAAAACTACATGTGCCTCCTGGTTTACACGTCAAATTAACATTTGCTGTTATTTTAGTCACATTATTTAGCCACAATGTTAGAATGGAATCTACCAGTTGCGGAATTCTCTTTAGAGAATTCTTCGATAAAGGAGCGAGCGGTACGTGGAGACGATTTTCCTTTTCATTCAACCTCCGAAATAGCGCTAATGTCATTTCATTAACTCAATGGGGTGTCATCATGTAGGATTGATACTGATGATCAGGCCACATTGAATTTATAAAAATATTTTGAATTCAAGAAACATCGATAAGTGCCTGGCATTTTCCCCAACACTTTATTGTAAAATCGATTTTTAAAAAGTGTCGCGTGTGTGTGGCGTATGCTTGTTCGTGAGGATGGGGCGCAAAATTGGATCGACGAAAGCAATTAATTGGGCGGAGGGTATGAGGGGTGTGTGTGTGTGGGGTGGTGCGATATGGCACCACTCAACCGGGGGCAGCTCTGATGATGTGTTGGCGATAATGGATAATTTATGGCTGCCGACGCTGATTAGGCTGGAGTTGGCGCGAGATGGGTATCGCTTAATGGGCGCTGCCGCTGATCATTTTTACTTGAACTGTCGATTAATAATGGGTAGATAGACTAGGGCGAAGTCGGGTTGGGTGTGCTGCGTCGGGGACAGGGATGGGCAGGTTAGGGGATGGATGGGTGGCGTAGCTGGGGCAGATTGGACAGCGCAGCGTGTCGGGACAATGATCGATTTTGGGTCGAGCTAAAGTCGAGTCAGGAGTTTGTCCGAGCGTATATACGAATTTGAAACAGGTGTACGCGCCGATAAACGTTTGATAGCATTTTGAGGTATTGCGAATTTTTCAATTTGTCAAAATGGCTGGTAAATTCTAATCTTGGCCATTACTTGTATATCAATTAACTAAACCTTAATTGAACCATGGAGTAAACGACATTCAATAATTTATACTTCTTATTGCAATTTTTGTCACATTTAACGTTCAATAACTTAAATTACAGCCTTCAGTGATGCTCCCAGAATTGTGAAATGGGTGCTGCCCGATTTAAATGGAAATACAAACTCAGAAAACATATATTAAAATTGAGTAATTATCTTTTTGAAGTGTGGATGTCGAACTTGGTGTACGCGTAAAATTATCCATTTAATTATGCAGTTAGTCCCAAAAATTCATTCCGCTTCATGTTTATTTTTATATACACCGTACAAGCGTATGCCGAGAAATGAAATTAACGGTGAGAATCATGACGAGATTTCCTGAACTCCAACTTGGGGATGCAGTTGTTAATTAGCATAACTCCTCCAACCAGAAAAGCGATTCTGTCTGATCAATCGTAAACCGAAACCTGTGTGGGCCGCATCAATTCCCCGAGCTAACTTACACCGGACCGCGAGGCCACCGGGTTAGTGGGTTCCCTGAATAATGGTTCCCTCTCTCCTACATAACCCAACCGCTCTAATCGTTTTGACAATGTCGTGCGTGGGTCTGCTTTTGGCTCACGCAATGTATCCATTAGCGTCCGCGTATATGCATGTACTATCACTAGACAAGTGACACTCTGCGAATTAAACCAGTTCATATATGGCAATGCGTTCGGGTGTCCATCATTTTGGGACAATCATGTGACACGTGACATTGTTTTAGCCCTCCCCATGCCCAATGCTTTCTCTCTGATATTTATTTTTCTATTTCCATTGAGCTGTGACACATTTACTTCATTTGCCAACGTCACGATTGATCGAACTCAGGAAGTCAATTAGACCGAGCGATCATTGCAGATGGAGTCGGGCATACTTGTGTTTCAAGGAATGGCCTTATCATAAGACAGTGGCTAAATATTTGGTTTTTGTCGAAAATCCATGTTTTGAAAATGTTCTGTATTTTAAGCACAAAATTTAAGATCGTCGAGTCCATTAAAAACAAAAATGAAACTGAATGATTCAATTCTGAAAATACTTTATTTGGGTTGCTCAAAATTGATGTGAGTGTAAGCGGATTACTCCCCGCGATCTGCGATCCCGGTCAAACTTTTCGCTTGGTGATCCAGGGTAAACAATGTATTTGTGCCGAAAGCACAGTCTAGATCTGCGTGACACTTTGCTGTTGACGGCCATTTTGCTGGCAGGTCGTCGTATTGTAGATGTCGTTCGGCGCCGTCTGACCAATTTTATAGATGCTATTAATTAATGTTCGTTTCCACCTTCTGCTCAGCTGGGAGTAACCGAACTGGATCCATCCTCTACATCCCGACCGACGCATTTGCGTCGCTGTTTACGTCGCCTCCCGTCATGCACCGCGCGAGCTTCGACAGTGTCCGTCATCACACGCTAACCACCTTTACTCTCCCCCCTTCTTCTAACCCCCCTTTCTAACCCCACTCCTTCTAAATCCACTCGGGACGACCGTGGAATGTAAGAAGGGTCCGCATATCCCGTTAGCACTTGTGTCCGGTGGTTGAAATCGAATGAGGGGCGCGTCAAACATTCGACATAATCGATGCAATCTGGAGTCAAAACGCCAGCCCGCAGAGAGCACAGCTGGTTCAACGCAACCCAATTACGACTGTGATTGCTGCTCTGCTGACGTTCGTTCGCTATCGTCGATCGTTACAGTCGTTTCACACGAAGTTATCGTTGTCGGGGTAGGCTCCACACGCGATGCGGCGCTAACTTCTTATTTCGCGACGCCTAAATTTAGTGGCCGATTAGGGCATCTCGTGTTTCCTACCTTGCAATTAGGTGACACGGTTCCGTCTTATATTTTGTTGGGAACTAAAATTATTTTTTGTGTCCTGTTTCGCTAGCTCGTACCACGCAGCTTTGTTCGTTAATGCTACCCCCTATAGTTGGCAATCACTGTCAACTCATGAAACAAGCCGTGAACGATGTCAGTTTTCGTTTAGTTCGCGTATTGGTCATCTCGATTAATATATTTTGGTCAGGAAATCTTGAAGTTTTAATTGTTTTCATTTTTCAATTTTTGAGAACATCTTTTCGATTAATGAACTGGTCTTATATTTGTTTTTAGAAATTTTATTTTATTTGAAACCGGATCCAACACCGACGTATGATTGTTTTCCCAATGCAATGATTGCGAGTTGCGACAGGATTTATAAAAATAACGATGCTGCGGTAAAATAGAAAACGAGCCGGTGAAAATGCTTAACATCAGTTTCAGCCGTTCAAGGAACTCCTTGTTAAAATGGTTGCGGGTCTAATAATATGGTTTAGGGTGACGTGAGACTATGTTTACGGATATGATCCAAATGACTGGTCGGTTTCAAAATGTGAGTCCTTAAATGCAGAAGGTCGCGATGCGTTCTCATTTCACAGTGATCGCAATATCGTTCTGTACAACTTAAGTTGCTTTCCAACGTGAACAAAGTTGACTACACACAGTTAAAGAGCAACAAAGATTGTGATGACTTCGCCAAGGCAGTGTCAATTTTTTTCGCAAAGAAAAAAGCGAGTGCACGTTACTTCATGCTGCTTTATAGATAGGGTGTCGTCGACTATTACACGCGCGTATATCTGTAGTTGTGAACGGGCGCCGTCGAATCGGAGAGGCGCTGTGCGTGAAATGGATCAACCGTCACGTGACGGCCGCAAATTTTACGAGCGCCACCGAAGATTTCGAAAATTTTCCAATTTTCTTTTGGTCCTGGACGGTTGCCAGTGACGGGGATCGATCCAAGGATGCCGCGCCCACTCCCTTTTTTGCACCTTTTTTCGAACGAGATTGCTTTTAGACGGTTTTATCGCGTGTGAACACGTGTCCCTTATCTGGAACCTGGCCTCGCCTCGTCTCGCCTATTTCGTGTAGGTCCAGGTACTTACGTCATTAGTGTGGAATTGGCTGCTGGTCCAGATAGCCGTTGTTCAACGCCATTCGATTTCTTACATGAGGGAGGGGGCTGACCTGGTCTTGGATTGACCGATGTCGATGTTATATAGAACGGTATTTTCCAACCGAAACCGTCTGATTTAGAGTCTCTGAGTAATATATTCTGAAATGATCGGACAATTTTTATCAAATAATTAACAAATTTAGTTTATGGCTTATTAAAAGGTACAGTCAAATAATGTATGTCCTGTATTATTTAATTAATAATATTTAAAAAAAAATTCATATTATATTTGAAAGTATCCCAGGTAGATTTAAAATATCATTTTGCTTTCGTTTAATGTCAAACGTATCTATGAAACAGTTTTATCGCTTTTTTGCACCATTTCAGAAAAAATAAATAAGTCTTACTTCAAAACACTTTGATCTTTAGTTATCGGGTGAGGCCAAATATTGTCACCTTTTCGATTGACCCTCGCGCGTTTCGATTTTGGGTTAGGCTTTTCTTCACTACCGTTACTCGACGCCCTTTCGTTCTGTTCTGGTTTAGCCTTTTTCAAAAAGTGGAAAGGAGCGAGAGAGAGATTGGCGAGGGAATGTTTCGGGCGGCAAGAAAGTGCATATCGGAAATTGTGGATGTTAGTGATTCTCTAGACTGATCGTTATTGAACTTGATTCTGTACTTTCGAAAAGGGGACGAAGCGAATAAATGTCAGTATAAATTTAGGAAAGTGCTGATTTAGCAGTCATATCGAGACCGTGATGGCATGCACTTTGTAAAATACAGAAAAGTAAGCTGTTTCCCCCAAATGTGATACGGGGTGCCGAATTTCGACTTCGAATTTTTTAGAAAGTGTCCACGCTCTGACATGGTTTGAAAAATTGTCTCATTTGTTGTTTTCTTTTATGGTTAAACTATAACTTATTTCTTCGTTTAAAAAATAATTCAAGGTTTCATAACGACATCGGCTATGCTGGTGAGAAGGTTGATTTTAACCAATGCGTTTTGACTTCTGATGAAGACTCGAAATCACCAAACGAAAATAAACACCCCAGAAAATGGCGTTACGAATGGAGTCAATTTGGTGATTTCGGGACAGCAAATTGACTGGAACAAGATTCGATCGCTGGTTGAACTTTGTAGTGACAAATTTTAGCAATTCAGTTCTCTTGTGGGCCAGCTGAGAATATCTGGCTGTGGCCCTTTCTTTGCCCATGCGATTCTAAACAAGCGATAATATTTATTTGAACTTCGACATTTTTTTTAGTTTCCTTCAGTGTAGTGCACAGCACTACATCATCTGTACCCTTCTTGGTGTTTCGACACTATGCGAGGTGCCATTAACAAATGTATAAAAAATATATTAAAATTAAAATTAGGTTTGCTAGGGAACAATCTCATCATAAAATATCGCCAACTCATGAATTGTGTGTACACATTTTTCAATCTAGCAAAGCTATTGGTTCTCCACTTTTCTTTAAAATAAAATCCTAATGAAGAGCTCCAGATAAAAATGAGAAAGCGGCAGCAATGTCAGTTGATGAGACTATCAAGCGCTATAACGGTGTGTGATATGCCAATAAAAAACCTATAAAATGACGATTTATAGATAACGTGCAAAACGTGCAAAAGTTAGCATAGAGAGAACGTTGCGAAGATTACTCCTGAATATACAGTAAAACTCTTTTTTTTTTAATAAATCGTTTCCGATACAGGGTTCATTTCTGCGGAAGAAAGGTCTTACTTTGTCAAACGAAAAGAAGCGAGAGTTTCACCGGAGTCGCCGAAAATAACTTGTCAGACACAGACGCTCGCTGTTGCATACATGAAGGCCGCTAGTTTTGGTCACAATCACGGCGTCGCTAATGTTTGGCTAGTTGATGACGAACAAATGATTGGAGCCCATTACGACGTTGGCGACGACGACGGCGTCTGAGCTCTGTATGCGGTACACGGAGATGCGATAATTGTTAAATAATCGATGAGATCATCAGCAGAGGCAATTGTCGAATAACTGGCTTTTGTGTTTGTTCAACTCTCGCTTCCCACATTGTTCTATACCACACGCGCGCGCGACCCTGTCCCTCTCATCCCTATCTCAGTTCTTTTCCTCGCGTATAGGTCTATATATCCTCATAAGAACCCGAATTAATGTACCTAATACCTGCACTTGAAAACCGAACTCTCCGCGTGTGTTAGTGTTTTCTATCAATTATTGCAATGGAATCCCATTTCTCGCTTTAGACATATTGTCTATTCATTAACATAATTCCAAGCGGACCCGTTGGGATTCGCTACTAAACTTTGTATACCTGTTGCTCACACATCGTAATCAGTCATTTCTCTAACGAATAGACAACTACATCGGAAATCTCGCCTTGAGATCTCGGATGTTCGATACAGTTTTTTTTTTATTTTTTTATTTCAAATTGTTGAAACTCACAACAACAAACATGGCCTTCAATCGGATACCTGAGGGTGAGAAAGAGGTTTTACATTTTGAATGTATAAATCAAACAAAGGCACAATAGAAAGAAATAAAATAAAATAACCTGAAATATTGATCATAAGGAATAAAGAAAGACAATTTCGGCGTCTTGATTGTACACTGATTGTCGGACTTTCGAGAATAGTCAACAACTTGTTGGACAAGTGACGCTGTATGGATTCAATTTCTTATTTTTTTATTTTGGGTCAATTTTATATGTATTTTTTCATGAAAAGCCTGTGTGGTGTTATTGGGTCGCAGGAGGGGATATATATATATATATTATTGATTTGGTTGGTGCAAGTGGGGGTTAAGGTGGTGGCGTTGGATGAGAAGAGCGAAACAGAGAGAGAGAGAGCATGGTTCGCTCGGGAAAGATGCCGTGTCAACCGGTGTTAGCGGCGCCACACTCACCCGTCAAGTTGATACATCCGGCTTTTTGTGTCCGTCCGTGTCGCCAAATGTCGGCCGGGTTAACACGGGAGGACGATTGGCAGACGACCGTACAACCGCTGTATATGCGCGGCAGCTGCGCGGCCTGGGCATGTCCTCTGGAACTCCCTTGGCCATTTGAAGTGGGCCCCCGTGTATGTGGTAGACAAGTTCTACCGCCTGTTCATCAGAAATTCCGAAGATCGTGGTGCAGATGCCGGCCCACATTCAATCTCTTTGGCAATATAACAGGAAGGTCCAGAAGCAGCTTACCATTTCAAATATATAGGCATTTCAAAGAGTATGGCTGATTTTCGCCATTCTTTGGACAGCTTTTCGATGAGGGTCTGACCCAAATCGTAGTTCGTCCGGATCGGTATAAGTGTCGCCACTAGTACTTGTGTCGTGACTGGTTGCTGATTACAACACCATGTACGGAGTGGCTAATGAAACTTATGTCGGTGCCTCAAGGTACTACGATGAAAATCACCCACGAATCTCAGTTGCGTTGCCTGTCTTAGACTAGCGAGACTAGAAAGTTGAACGCACCCCACAACTTTGAAAGTCCATCGTATGTCTGCGATGAAATTGGGTGTTTGTGTGTATGCAATATAGAGTGACGGCTTCGAAGCCAGCGAAGCGGAAATAACGAAACAGTCATGTTAACCGTATAACGTACAGGCGGTCTCTCATTGGTAATGCGACAGTCGAATACAAACTTCCGAACCACATTAAATCAATTATCGCTGGAGGCAAATTATACGACGACGAGCGCAGCCAAACGTGAGAGGTTTTTTTTCCTCTCTGGTGGTTCTGTTTTCTTTTTCCGAATAATGAGACGTGGCAACACATTTTTTTTCTTTTTTTGCCTATCCGCTAACAAAGTTTCCAACTGTAAGAGGATTTAATTTATCCCTCGCGTCGAATCCTACCGAGACCTGGCACCCATTTCGATAATGTGGTTCATTGGAAATCCAATAATGAAATCGCCTTTGTTCAGCGCTTTCATTCCCAGAATAGCTACCAGCAAATGGAAGTGATAAAACACTTTCAATAACTATACGATTACGCCGCCCCGTCCAGCATTCCTGTGTGCGCCTCGATTACATTTATCCATTTTATGTTTTTGCTTTTTACTCTTAAGAATATGCGTAAAAGAATTGACCACTCGAAGGACGATCGACAAATAAGCTCGATTTTCGGAATTTTGAAAGCGGAATTGACACTTTCATTATTCCAGAAAAGGTTCAAACCTGGATCTCAGGGGGATGTATATGCTATGCAATTCGTAGGCACTGTCGGCGTATCCAAGAGAAGATGAACGCGACACCCGCGTTCCCAATCCTCCTCAACCGGGCTCTCGTTTCGTTCCCGTATATCATTACTCTGGTGGATCTAACGATTAGTGGGCGGATCTGGCACGAACGGTGGAATTTACCATTTGTTCCTTTGCTATTTAATTTGTATAGGCGCAACTCGGGATATATAGAGACCGCGCGGTGATCATGCCGCTTTCTTCTTCCACCCCACCCGCTTTCTGATGGTGACACTGATCTTCATTGTCGACTGTTTTACAGAGCACGCCCTTGTTTAGCGCGAACTTAATCTTGTCACGCGTGTATAATTCAAATGGGAGCCGTTTTCGTAACCCGGTAGGCATACTAATCCAAACTGAGACGCCCAAAATAATAATACTCGCTTTCAGGCTTACTTGATAAAGCCATCGGCTCTTCAATAACGAAATTTGTACTCTTAGTTGACATTGAGTGCTCCGCTGTTTTTGGCGAATATTCTGTATTTATTTGTAAGTCGTTGCCGTCGTCGTAAGAGTTATTTTCTCACGTTTATGCAGGCAACAATTGGTTTTACCATTCCGCAGCGTAGTGAACAAAATATATCTGATTTGTGCGTTGTTTTATGCCTCTGCCCTTAAGTTTTTGTATTGTTAATGCTATTAGCTGATTCATTTGGAGAATTTATGTGTTATTTTAATGTTCGGAATTCATTACAAAATATATATCAATAGCTCCCGGGATTTTAATATGACATGCGGTTTTCTGTTCTTTAACTTGTTAGAGGTTAGGTCCATATACTAATATTTCGTTTACTCGAGTAAATCAAATACTGCTTAAGCACCATGAGGGGGACGTAGCGCCTGTAGTGCGGTTGGCTACAGTTGATAAATATAAAAAAATAGGGTTGCTCTGCCGTCACTTCTAGCGTGCACCATCACCGTTTTTCGCAGTAGAGAATTTCATCTATATTGCTTCATGGATACCACACCGATAAAAAATTGTCTACATTTCGTTCGTACAAAAAGGTGTTGTGTAAAATGCCTTGTTTATTAGGCACTTGATCACTTTTGAATCCCACCATAAATTACCCTCTTCCGTTCAACTCGTTTAGCTTAATTCGTTTTTAATGTGATCGCGCATGCACGACCGATGAAGGATGTGTTTCTTTCTGTGTCTGGCAACGGGTATATGTATTCTCCGTGGAATGCTTACGCGTGCTCTGACGTCACACTGGTAAACATTGACCACGCCCATTGTTTCATTAGCGGACTTGAGATGGATCAAATTCGCATACAAATTATGTTAGCATCGTCGACCATGGCCATCCAATTTGGAATTGACGGTTTTTATAATGGCAGTTTGTATTTGTATTAAACGTTATCGATTAATTAATCCTGTAATGAAAGACTGGTGTTTACGGCGAACGGATATGAAAAATGATCAATTGAGGCGGAAATGCGATACGATATTGGTCGATTGACTTTGGATTAAAAAAAAATGCTTGCGCGCGTGAGTTAATTCCATGAAGCGGTTGCAATGAGTCGTGTAAGTGATAAGAACTTCGAAGTGGGAGGTATACCCTGTGCTAAACCTCAGTGTTGATACTGAAGGATGTAGATGAATCCGAAAATCCGCCGAGCTTTCCCATTTCGTGTCCCGTGAATGTTGTTTATTATTTTTGATCAACATCCCCCGTGTCTATATAACTTTCGAGTTTTTCATTGTTTAAAATACTTGAAGAGGACTTCTTATTCTACTAATAATCCAAACTAAGTACAAAATGATCACCCTCTCTTTTAACAAATGTTAGACGATAGACGCGCCACCTAGTAATAGCGCGATGTGCTAATAGTGATGCTGCTACGCCAATAAGACTGCATGCCAAGCACATTGGATTTTGCGAATGAAGTTTCGCCTAATTTGTTTTAGCGAGGTAATTTTGAATTATTATCTTGAGAGGCATTATCTCTGCTACGATGCGGAAGATGGAAACTCGGCATTAAAGTATCCCGCCTCTCCCTGCCGGCGTATGGTCGCCGAACGAAGGGGACTGGCCAACACGGTGGCCCGTTGAGCGCCTCTAGGATAAGCGGGCCGCATGCCCCTCTGGTTGGTTACTCTCGTAGCTGTGCTTATTAATGTTTTCTTGGTGACTATAGATAAATTTTGATCTCTTCTGCCAACGCCGTCATAAAAGTCACAACCCTTGATACCGTAGAACATTCCAAAGTGATGTGGTAGTCCTCAACGTCCCTTTCAGTATATTATAACCTAGTCAACTGAAATTTATTTGCATCACACCCTGCAACGTTAATGTGTTAGTATATAGAATAAGCACGTAGTTATTCTATTAGTTTGGGGAATTTGTGGTTCATGTCATTGGTCTGTTCATCGTTGTCGTTTCAAATTGTGCTGTTGTTACTAGTAATAATGTTTTATGCGAGTAATAGTAAAGTGTAATTAAGATATATGAATATTGTGCATGTAGGTTGTAATAAAAAGCAGATTGCAGGGCTGTTCATGTTTAATTCAAAAGTTTTGCGTCAATATTTTTCAATCGAAATATGACGGATAGATATAGACGGATTACTAAAAAATGAAATAGACCAATGCGTATGTTGTATTATTTAGTAACCATAACACAAATGCGTCCATGTTATACAGTATATACTGTAGTCGGGAACCTTAAAATAGGCCTGAAATGACTCAAAAATAATCCCTAGACAATAATTTAATTATTTAATGAATCTCTTACATTTTGTAATTCGTAACTATTTTAAGAATAAGCCCAATTGCAATTTACAGATGAAATTTTCTTATACATAGTTTATCGGTTCCAATAAGTGATACTTCCGGCGGTAGATAATTCGCTAGGATCAAAATTGAAATCAGGCGTAATTGTACCCCCAAAAAATAATAATTGTGGTAGATATACTTGTGTATTTTTTGCGTGCTGGAAGCTATATTTCTTAACCCTGGATAGCCCAGGCTGGTAACTAGGTCTCGAAGTAAGCGCTGTTACACACTTCATAACATGTATGTTTGGCTGACGACGTTGTTCCATGTCCGATTGGGAAGAGAAAAAAAATTATCTCGCTCGTAATATATCGGTTGTAAAAAAAAATGTAATTTTCCCTAAACTTTTTGAGCAAGAAGATTAAGTCGTTTTCTTTATTACGCGTGTGAAGCATCGTTGTCTAGGAAAGAGATGGGAGAGCTGGATCGAGGAGAGAAGAGAGAAGAGCGAGTGGAGAAAAAAACTGAAAGCAGAGCGTGTGATGCGCGTCCGAGGCCTCCGATAGCGAGCCGTGTAGATGAAAAACCTAATTTGTGTTTCTTCTCTTCAACACGCTCTCTTAATATTATCGATTAGCTTTATGAGCGCGCCAAGAATGCGAATTCACTTTTGAGGGGGGAAGAAAAAAATGAGAAGATATGGCAGCCTTGCCCCGCATCGTCCAGAGCCCCTCTATTCTTATGTGACAACCACTTTCTCCTTTAGTTAAGAAAAAAATGGGGGCAACTAAATTTCCAGCAATCTGCATGCCCAAATTGCTTGCGTGAAATGTTGCACAAGTCGAAATTTCTTTTTAAAAAATGTTTTTAAATTTTTTAGATGAGAAAGGAAATTTTATGTGTTACAGGTTTTGGGTTCAGGGCTTCGGGAGGATTTCAGAGTCGTCTCTTCACACCAGAAACGAATTTTGGCTATTATGAAGATAATAGTGTATCATCTTATCGTTTCGGTCGTTTTGTTCATAATTAAAAAAGTGAACGACTGTGGAAGATTTGGTATTTACCACTGAACCGAAGAGGAAGAGAAAAGAGCGGGGGTGGATAGCCGCTCCGGAGCGGAGTCACGTGACCTGCCGGGAGGCAGGTGCAGCCAAAGTGCGGGGACTTGCCACACGTAGACTATCAGATCCTGTAAACTTACGGCCCCAATTAACAACGCGAAGGTTACTATTTTTGTTTGAGAAAAGAAAAATGGACGGAAAGAATTTTCGAAGTGCTGTTCAAAGGCGAGGTTGCACTTGGTTGCTATGTGCCCATATCTTTTTTTTCTCTTTTTTTTGGTGTGCCAAAAATTGCTTCTGCTAACGGCCGCCATTAAGCTGCATAAGGAATGGGATCGGCTTTATTATTCACGGTGACCCGTTTGGCTTTCGGAAAGCGTTTGCCTCGGCGATCCCGCAGTCGCTCTGAATTTCAAAAATTGCGTGAGCTCCGATTTTCTCCCGCTTTTGGCGTTCGGGAATTAGGTTGTCCCGATTGTGGCGGGAGGAGAGAAAGAAAGAGTTGGCTCGCGGAACCCTCGATTTGACATGCAAATTTATAATCCTGCGTTAATGCAAATTAAATGGTTCCCGCTATTGTTCTCGATCGCTTATTCCGTATGTTCTCTTTTGTGTTTCTTTTTTTCTTTTAGTTGGCAGTTGTTGTTTTGTTTTTTCCTCGTCAGTTTTACTAGTCCCAGTGAAGTACAAACGCGAGCTCTAATTTCTATGCCGTTTCGTGCAAAGCCTTGTTCGCGTTCGCCCATTGCGTTTGCCCTCCATATCCGATTTGACAACCGCTGAAAAGTTGTTGCGGTTTGGCCCGCCGAGTTCTAGTTCGATAACTGAGTCGCCATCCGATTAGTGCAGCGTTTCTTTTTTCTGGGGTTTGTTTCGGGGAGGATTTAAATTGCTGATCGCGAATGTGTTCGCGCTACCGCAAATCCGTTTGGGGTTTAATTGGGGAGCTTGTTTTCCCGCTCAGCTCGCGGGCGACTAGTGATTGCAAACAATTGGGGGCAGCATATTCATTTGCGCTCCAGTCATGCGCCTGCCTTCGTTATGACTGAATCACGTTTCTGCAAACACTATAGTGTTTTCGAAGATTTACAAGCATTCCACTGTTTTTGTAAAAATAAAAAATAAGTGCACATATACGGTGGCCTGTGAATTTCATAAAAAAATATTTATCATCAACGTATTTTCATTTTTCAATACTCGTAGAAATTATATTTTTCACGATTATTGAGTCATTCATATTAATAAGTGATATTTGAAATCGGAATGCATTGTTTTAGTTAACTTTTACATTAAATAGGTCGTTTTCGCCCTACATCCAATCCCTGGCAATTCTGATTTGCCAGGTCACCTTAAATAAATTTAGATGTGTTGAGGGAAATCTGAATTACTCGTATTTAAATCTGACAACCTGAAGAATATTTGTGTTCTTACTCGAAAAATTGGCAATGTACAACTATGTCGAACTATGACCTTTTCTAGAAATCGTCTTATTTTTGTGGTGTTTTTGTGTTGTTAGCCATTTCGATTGCCGGGGTTCACCTTTGCTTCGAATAATTGTCCCATTATCGCCGGCACGAAGAGTGCCGATTAAAAGCGGGTTGAAGTTGAATGGGTCGTTGCTTGCCGTCGGTAGTTGTCCATTCGTTTCCCGTTGCCATCGGCGCGCAGTTCTCGATTCCATTTGAATAACTCGCGGGCGCGTCTAGCAAATTCGCTGTCGCCGGGAACCGTGTTGGTTTTTTTTCTTCTTCGGTTTGGGTAATCGTATTCTCGGTGCATTAGAAAGCATTTCGGAGGCAGTCTTCACCCTCCAATCGCCTGCGTCGTGCCAGTATCACGCGAAATGGATTTAACCCTCTGTGATCTTTTTTCTAAAATTCATATTATCTCTTTTGGATGATCATAGGTTATCTCTTCTACAACTCTTCTGGATGATATAGCGATATGAAACGACGCCGAATTTACCAGACATTTTCTCTTTCATACAAATTACCAGTATCTTAAATATTGAATAACTTATTCAAGTTGTAGTTTTTTTCCCTTAAAAGATGGTTCCGTTTGTGGGCGTTACTAATTAAACGACAAAAATAACTCACAGGTTCTCGAATTAGCCTAAACCATCTTGCTGTTTATTTATTTCATTTGGCAGCCTGCCTACCCAGTATTTATGTAAAAGCCTGTCGTTTGAATGGGCGTGCCAATTCGAGGTTTAACCCACCCACACACGTGTACATCTGTTTCGTAGGCGTTTAAACGCTCCATTCACAAATACAAGGAGGCTGATTATCCATAATAATGGACCTTTAGTTAACCACATTTTTTCAAACTATATTCTGTGACAATATTATTTTAGTGTTTGGTTGGGGGTTAATTCATTTTCGCAAAAGAGTATCTGTTTAGTAGTTCCGTAGCTTCAGTTGAACCCCTTTTCCCCCCTTAACTCCGCTCGCTATAATGTTTCCTATTTTCCTTTTCTCTCTTTCTGATCTTCTTTCTTCTTCCATCTCTCCTCGCCTCTCCTCTCACGACCCAAACAATCCTTCCCGCGGCCTGACCTTGCGAACGCGTTGCGTTCGGCTCACTAAGTCAAAGTTATTGGCGGCACGCTATTGGTCGACGCGCCCTAAATGTTCAGTAACAACTGCATTCCAGCTAATGTAATGCGCATCGGCGAGCTGCCTTTTGCATGTACGCGGGCACAGAGCAAACTGGCGTTGAGAGCAACCACGATTCGAACATCCTCCTGTGACTTGGCGCGTCCTCCCAAACTAGAGCTTTTATGAACAGTCAATCCGTTAAGTCCATTAATTCGGAAAAAAATGGAATGTTAATCAACTATTGGCTTAGTTTACGCTGACCTGTATCTGGACTTTAAAGAAAAGGATAGTAACGGGGGGGGTTAATAAAGGGTACGTATGTAGAGAAGTCAGAGTAAATGACACTGATGTAATTACATGAATCGAACGAGCGAGAGCCTGCTGCCTGAAATCGAACCCGAGACAGTCGCATCTAATGATAGCTCTCTAATATTACATAAGGGCTTTTGTTTTGTTAAGACTTAAACAATCTATTGAAATTGTACGTAACAATTGCAGTTTCCTAACATTTCAGTTTATGATCACTTCACCGAACTAGAACGTTACAAAAATCATGTTAACGGATATATTACCACGCTCACAATTATACCATCATCCAAAATTTAATTTAAGAAATCTGTTTCAAAATACTATTGCAAAGCGCCAAAAAAAAAGCTGTTCCAAATTATTTTTTCAAAATACTATTTTTAAAAATCCAGCAGATGCCCAATTTCTTACCGTTGTGGCTTATGGTCTCATGAGGTAATTCTGGCATCCGCGATTCTAGAACGAAGGAGACTGAGAGCCCAATTTCTTTTACAAAGCTCTGCCAAATAGAGCGCCGGCCTATTGTCGAATTAAAATGTTGGAATCGCGCGCGCGCCGGCCGGGTCCCGCTGACAGCAGCGAGTTGTCGCCTAACTAATGTAACGCGAACCCTCCAAAAACACTTTTTACTATCCACTTTACTGCCACTTCATGTGGATATAATTAAAATTCTGCAACTTGGTTTTCCAATTAATATACGCGTTAAAGTGGGGAAATTGTGAAAACCACCAGTTTCCAGGAAATCTACTCGAGACATGCATTAAAGCAAAAATAATGTTAGTCCACACTCCCCGTGCATCGTTAGCAGTTCAAAATCCGACTGTTGTTTTCTGTAAAGACGTTTTGGTTAGCTCGCGGTGACGCGCTTGGCGCTACTAGTGTTCATTGTGTCTGGGTGACGCCACTCACGTTCATCTAGGCTACTTTGAACTCTTGCGTTTAGTTGGTCGCTTTAGTTTTTGGCACGCAATTTCGTTTTAAAAACAATAAAGTAAAACTGCGTTCACATTCGCTCCATTTAAGTTTTATCATGAAATAAAAATGGTTTTCAATAATTTTCGTGCTCTAAATTTAGCCGAGTTGACCACCAAGTTGGTTTATTCATCACAGCACGTACCGTGTGAGGGTATAATAAATTGAAATATCGTTGTGTTTAGAAAGTTCTAAAGCGTTCATACTAAGCTAACCGCGGTTTATCTATCCGGCTGGCCAATCTATAATGTGCATGTCCTTCAGCGCACAATAGCAAGGCCACCCCCTCCCCCAGAACAATAGGTCTACCCAGTCTGTATACAACCCATTTCTATGCAATGAATGTTCTTAGTAAATTTTAAAGATACACAGCATAATGTATATACGAGCGGGTAATACACAATATGTTTGCAATTCTTTTGTGCTTTTATGGTCTTTGACGGCATAAAGCAAGATCCATTTAGCGAAATCGCTTTGTAGCTGCAATTGGGCAGGTAGGAAGGCGATTCCCGTCACTATCGCAGGAAATGACGTCCCCAGGTGACGACACGGTGAACGATGAATATAGATTAGAGTAAAGATGGCGGAGATTCAAATAGTTGGCCGCCTATATCGCAAATTGTGTAGTTACCCGGCGACCGCAATGGTGATATGGAATTTTCACTTTTCTATAAAGATGAGCGTCTGGAAGATTCTCCACAATTGTTATCGTCTAAGCGACACTTTTTGGCGGAAATAGATTTTAAGCAAAAGTTTTTAGACAAAAATAGTTAATCCAAAATTTGTTAAGTGCAATTTTCCCCATGGTGTATTTCCGATATGTTACGGTTCTGGTTATCTGCAATTTGTCGCGACATTCTGACGTTTGAATCAGATCTATATTTGGTAATTTGTAATTTGTAATCTGCACTTCAGGTTGTGAGATCTCTCGACAGAATATCGTTAGGGTGGCATCGAGTGTAGTAAAAATCCATCGTGTCTTTTGTATGTGGTGGACGTGCAGTTAAACCACCAATCGTTGTTTGCGAATACTGGTCGTAATTGGCGTCCGAGGAATTGTTGTTGTTTCCGCCCGGCAGTGATGACTAGTTTCCACCACCCATCCCACTTCCTCTCCCTCCGAACACGACGTCATCCCGTGCTCGCCGCCTGTGCCAGCGTCACACCAGAGAGGACCCGTGTCGCTTGTCGCGCGCCACCATTTCGTCGTCCCGGACTCCAGTTCCGCCCGCCATCTACGGACCGAGTAATGGTGCGACTCGACGTCTTGTTTTACGAGTTGCCGACTTCGGGCGAGGGTGGAGACAGGCGCCGGTCGGCCCCACGAGAGCGTCGTAACAGTGACGGGGGCCGCTCGAAATGTGTCAGGTGGACCGACCACCCGTTCACTTGTCATTGGGATTGATCTGACCTTGCTTTGTGACTATATACAGTACATACTGTAAACACAAAGCAAGAATTCGTTCAATTTCACAACAATTTGATATTCCAAATATCGTGTATACGGGAAGAAAAATGTAAAGAGTAAATTTAGGATGTTTTATTTTCTTCATTGAAACTGCCAACTGATGAACGGACGCTTCGGCGCAACGTTTTCCGCTGCCAGGAAGTGCACCCGTAACTGTTATAAGAGATATGCATATTACTGTCTCGTTCATGAATGAGAATGGCAACACGTCAGGTTTAAGGGGGGGGGCACTCGTGTTTTATTGCAGCAGGTCTATGTGTTTGTGTAACTTTGTGAATTCCCCTCTTTTGTGTGCGTTTGTGCGTGTCTTGCCTGTGGTACGTGAACGACTCTAGAAAAAATTATTAAACTTTGATGAAGGTATAAAAATGCAGTTTGCCTGAAACTATATTGATCATTTTATTTTAAGTACGCTCGCTACATGCTTGCTGGCAGGCGTGTTTCTCTCCCCTTTCAGACACGTGTGTTGCCAGGTTTTTTCGTCTTCTTTGTGGCAGTGGGTGCGTTCAGAAAACGTCCGACTTGAGGTTGAGACATGTAGTTTTCGTGTTATTACTGTGCCATCAAATTTAATAGGAAAACCGCATTCGGTTTCGACATATTACTACTTGTGAGTACGCCACGACTGATACAGAACTTAGGATCCAAATTTCCTGGACTCAAGTGTTTTGCGTCGTTGATAGATTGGTACCGAAAATCGCCAGTAATCCATCATTGATAATTTATCACTGTTTATGAGTTAATTTTACAACTCTTTTAAAATTGTTAATTCGAATTAGTTTTAAATCGAATGCAAACTCACGAATGTATCCAATAAGCATTTGTAATTAAGTAATATTTTACTTCTATTATCTGGAGGACTTTTTTTGCAAATTTAACTTTTTTTTAAACATACAACCCAATTTAGGGGCAGGCCGCATGGATGGAGTATGTTTGTGGGTTGATGCTGCATTGCAAACAGTGACTAGTTTTTTATCAACTGAGTCAACCGCACTACAGGCGTTCCGCACCCCTCATGGTGCTCAGGCACTATGCGAGGGGCACTTTCAGTACCCCGGGATCGAAACTTACGAGAGCCCGCACCGGGAATCGAACCCGGGACCGCCGAGCCACAACCAGTAGCAATACCGATTTGGCTACGACGAGTCGTACTATTAAGAGTGAGACTCTACTTTATTTTCGGCCAACTTTATTATTTTGTAAGTTGTCCACATGGTATGCAAGTTAGCATTAACACGGATCAGAATACGAATCTTGAAACGTTGGAAACAGATAATACCCCGCGGCTGATGAAAAAGTGCCAGAAGTGCAGCCCGTCCCCATTTTCTAAGACGCTAGATGAAGTAATGATCCAGTTGTTTTTCTAGTCGCCTACGGGTTCCCCATGTCTGTTTTTTTTCTTTTTTGCTCAATGAATTTTTTAGGAGCTTGTTTATTTTTTTTAGTCTGACGTTTTTTTCTACTTCTCATCTTTCTCTTCTCACGTTTCGAACTTTGAACGAACCCTGCAGCTAAGTAGGGAACGAGAAAAAAGAATGATATGTGTTTGTGCATGTGTCATATTAAAAATAATGAAGCGCACATGAGAAGAGTCGAAGAAAGCGAGAGTAGCAAGGAAGAGAAGAGACAGTGAGAGGAAGGGGAGGGGAGGGGTAAAAAATAGAACGATATCGTATACCAAATCGTATTTGGAGTATATCGCATCACTTGCAGCTCCCAAAATGTGCCGAGACGACGCGGGAAGTAAAAAATATAGTCGATTGAGAAGGGAAGACAAACTTGGTAGGGGGGGGTTAATCTTCACCCTCTTCTATTCCCCTCCTTCTGTTCCCTTTCCTCCAGCCTGCCTGCTGCGTCGAATAACCCGTTGCTTGGGCGCATATCGAGCTTGGCGCTGGCGCCGTCCAAGTCAATTGCTCGGTAGTGGCGCATCTTTCACCCCATCCCTCCACCTCCCTGCGCGTTAAAATTTCTGCGCCAGAAATCACTTTCCGGGGATGATGAATGAACGCGATCAAACGAGCGCTAATGAACGCTGCCGAGTGATGTCAAGCTCCTCTGCGAGAACGTCTATGGTCCTATAGCCCATGTAGGTCTTGACGTACGTCATAAGGGGCTATTTACACGATGGTGTTTTTCATGTATTTTGCTCCATGGAATCGTAATTTAATTTTGGCCCAGCGCACACCCCCACGCCAGTTTTGCGTGGTGCGTTTACGCGCAGTATGTTTCATGTTTTTCATTGGTACTTTCCTGGATATAACTAGATGAGAGGCTCCGTTGTGTAAATCGGCCACCAAGATATGTGGCTGCGTAGATCGGTTTATTTTCTACTCAGTGCCCGGTCTAGAAAGTGATTTCGCTTTGGCATGCGTGGAACGGAATACATTTTAATAGATTAAATTTACCCTCTAGCCAGAAATTAAATGTGCGTCTGCCTTTTTTGGGGTGAGAAGCCTCGTGTTCGTTCGGTAATTGACGACCTCGCTTCATAATTGATAACTACCAATTTGTTAAATTTTCCAACGCGGCTGTAGCGCTTTGGGGAACCGCCTGCCACGCTTAAATGGGATCGGATGCCGGGTTCCTTTTTGTAATAATTGAAAGTACTCGCTACCCGTGCATATGGTAATTAGTCATTCTTCACTCTTGCAGTTATACTCGTATACAAAGCTGAGGGAATAAAACGTTATCTGTACAATGTGTCACGGAATAAAATGTGGATGAAAACGCAACTTGTTCAAATTGTTCAAAATTTGAGTTTGTCCAACCTCTTGACAACAAGGCAACACGAGTAACATTTTCTGCGAAGGCATTCCAGATTTCATGCAAATACATGTATGTCCATAAATGAAAGAATCTAGAAAAAATGTAACTACCAATTTTTCTCTAATGTGGGCGATATGTGAAAAAAGGAAAGGGCGGCAATCTGCAATCGCTCACGCCGCCAAAACTGCTGCGCGTGCCCGACGTCGCTTTCCATCTATAGGCGTGTGCGGAGAGCTCGCTGTACAATTGCATAAATGTGGACACGGGGACACTCAACCATATTCAACCAATGTTTCAGTTTCGCTAGTGGTGTTGTCCCGCGAGGCGATGACACGATCGCTTTGAAACCGCGTCGGTTCACTGGCGACTAATCAAGGGTGGATTTAATGTGTTGATGAACAATCGCCGGTCGGAGTTGGTCGTCGGGAGTCGGTCGAATCGTTTGTTGTCCGCAAAACGATTGTTTCCAATATTAATATCCGCATTTGTCTAGCGTTGGGGGCAAATTGTCATTGTGTCGTTAACGGTAAATCGATCTGTACGTGCTTTGCTTTAATTTGTTAGACTACCTGTAATTAGAGCTGCCCTTCAAACGAACGAACTGTTCAATCCTCCTTAGGTCCCACACCGACGTAAGACGCTTTTTCTAGATTTTAAAGAAAATTATACTAATAATGGAAGAATCCAAAAAAGATAAGAATGCGTTTAGGCAAAATTGAATTGAATATTGTAGAATAAGCCGGTGGTGTAAATCAAGAATTGTGTTGAACAATCCCTCAATTGAATTTGTGAAATTGAATTCAAATTGAGTCGACGGTCGCGCCGGCAAGGAATCGCAGCAAGCCTTTTTCTATATGCGTACGTTGAGCGACGAATAAAAAATAGCTAACTTGGTCTGAAAGAAAGGGCAAGATATTTTTGACGTAATTATGTTGACGCCGTTTTAATGGGACGGAGATATCGACTTGTAGCTGGGCCGAAGGACTTCATTTCGCTTCATCCTTGGCTGGTTATGTGCGCGGTCATGCGCGCATTTAGTTTCCGCTATTTTTTATGACTGAAACTTCCTGATTCTAATAGGAAGCCGTGTTGGTCGTAACCTGACGTCGTTACTGACCAGCCGAAGTGTTTCCTAAACTTCACCGACCGACCACTCGGGTCGACCGGACTGCCCAAAAAATATTCCATTCCCCACACACTTAACATTTGAATGGGTGAAAGGCGATTCGATTTTTTTCTTCTGTTTTTAAGTTAATTGCAAAAAATGCAATCCTGTCCTGTGAAATTTATAAAATATATTACTTTCTGTATACCACCTTTTTTAATAAAATACTATAAAAATATGTTTTATATGATGAGCCGGCCAAATTATTCCACTGACCGTCCAACTTTAGGAACGGTGTCCTTTCGTTGCTAGTTGTCTGATGTTAGGCTCAATCTGTGTTCGTGTTAGTAGGGTTTCCATATGGCAGATTTCATTCTGGTGTTGTTCGCCACAATGTATCTGTATTGAGGTCAGTTTCGTTTCGTTGGCTAATCTTTGTGTTGTCTCACCTGTGATATTCAAATCAGCTTATTTCTTGTGCTACGACACTTTTATTCACATTTTCTTGTAATCCTTTTCTGTTCCACCATCATCCACTTCTGTTCTGAGACTCCTCTCCATCACCACCATCATAATCGCTACAATCATCACCATGCATCTTTTCTTTGTCGTCACGCACCACTTATCTTATCCATTCAAGTGCTGCACACTTACCAGTAACGGTAACTACATATAGTGCACAAATATATTGTGACGTGAACTGTGTAATTTTGAGAAGAATGCCAGGAATGCACAGTTTTCCTCCCTGTGTTTATTGAAAGTTGGGTCGTTTATTTAAATAATAAAGAAACGGCTGCGGAGAATGACACATAGATGCATGTCATGTACGTTTTTTTTTCGTCCTTCGACACAGCGAGTTACAGTGACATGGGCCTTACGACGGATTTGTCTCTAGAAAAACATTCCATAGTGGCGACCGAAATTGCATTAGTAATTTTCAAAATTTAGGTCATGTCATGCTCCCTTTCTTGTTGGGGTTTCGTCATTGTTGGCGAAAGGTTTATGATGCTGTTCTGCATGTGCCTAAGCTTATGTAGGCCACTTAAAAAGTTGCCGTTCATATTTGATCTTCGTGTTAAATACAATTGTAGATCCATGATTATATGCGAGTGTGTTTGGCGACATATGGCACATTGCTATACATTGAACGAGTGAGTGTTTTTATGTGGAATTTTATCTTGTCGAAAGCCTCCTGCCTCTTTCAACAATGCGGTGGATTTCCCACGAGCTCAACTCAATTGTCGTTTTTCGCATCCTTAGCCGCAATACACGTTTCACTGTAACATAATATCTAAATCGTGTTGAATTGAAAGCCAAATGATAAACAGGCTTATCGAGTTGTTCTCATGAAATGTAAAGGAAACGCCCAAGTCACATTTTATTCAATATTATGTCTGTCGAATATACATACATGTATATTTGTGTGCACCCCATTTTGTTATTTACTTTTGCTAAAGTTGTCCGACGGGGACACTGGTTTATTTAATCCCGATGTACCGTTAACGTTATGTCCCCCCAAACGGCGCAGGAGCACCATGGTGGACTCAGTACACATATGTAGCGAATTAGCCGCTGCCCTAACTTTTTTTTATATAATAAAAGAGTCTACTTTATTTTTTTAAATTATAAATACTCATTTGAGTGGGTCTTTGTCAGGAGAACCACCCTGTACAGTTTTCGTCGCTGTAGAATTTCAAACTCATACAGAGATTGTGTTGGATGGGGGGCCAGTCGGAATTAGTTGAAGTAGCGCGTTGGGGCCGGGCGAGTTAATGCAATTTAGATTAGGAGATCGCGCAACGATCAACTGCGTTTCGAATTAATGCGGAGTGGTTTTCGGGCCAAGTGGAATGGAAACGGTGAGGAGCGATAGCGTCATGCAGAAGAGGGTGAGGAGTATACACAGTTCCCAATGGGAGGGCCGTGTGGCGATGGTGTTGGTGGCGGGGGGAGGTGGTAGACATGCTTGAGGGGGAGGGGGTAGATTGGGAAATGGCAGTCAGCGGTGGCACTTTACTGAGTTTACATCGGATCACCTTCATCGAGATGCGCCCGAGCCAGCGAGAGTTATTCAAGAAATTGCCGGAACGGATTGCTCGCAACATTATTTTGGGTTAGAATTAACAAACAATTTCAAACTTGAAGTACACTCTAGATTTTCCCCGTCCAAATCTAGTGTTCTTAGATTACGGCTATCTTCTACCTTACCCAGTAATTTCATCTGATTTCTTAGGAAGTTCTCTACGCAAGCATTTCTTCTAATTTCGAAAAGCAATGTTTGAACAGCTCCTCGTACTTAAGTACATGTAGTTAGTTGCCATTTCCAGAAAGAGCGTAGTTTGGTCGTCGCTGGCTCGACCGACCCTGTATTGATTTGCAGCTTATGAAGACTACATGTATATTTGGAGACTGGTCTCCCCACGTCTACAGAGTATTTTATAGTAAGCCGGACGCACATTGGTAGGCTGACATGTTCTTTAATTTGCTTACTAATATTTCCACCGGAGCTTTAAAGCACCTCCATTGGTGATCTCTTTTTAAGAAACATGTTTATATAAAGGTATATAGATATAAAAAGGCAGCTTAGACGGTCAATGTGCGTTTGGCTAAAAGTGGCGTGCTTGAAATTTTAATATTTTCATTTTGTTTTCGCATGCTGCTCACTGTTAGAGCATTAGAAGGTTGCTGTAATTCCAAACTAGAATTGAAGTTGTGGTAGTTTTTTTTAAAAATGGGGCATCAAAACTTTTGTTATGAAAGCGCGCGTTGAATAATGCAGCGATACACCCACATCGTTTGAAATGAGTGTTGACCATAATACGTCATATGAATCGAGTGATGGCTACTACAGGCAGCGCCTTAAAGTAACCACACACGAAAAATATGTAGATGAGTGATGACCATTACTCGAAACGAAATACTGTGTACTTGGCTTAATCAATGGTTAACGAAATCTTTTCAAGTTGGTGTATTTTGGTTTTAATTGTACCAACAAAATAGTCACTGCTCGCGACGAAACTGATGCGAACATGTCAGGGTGGACGCGTATAAAAACTATGGTCAGTGAACAAGTGTGGTCGCGCTTGGCGGCGCCCATTGTTTCTAATTTGCGGGACGCGACCCTACTCTGGCTACCGCTCACCCGCTGCTCACGCGACCTTGGTGTCATCCGATTGGCCTCTTCCGCGATTTGAAAAGGCAATATCCGGCCAGTTTTATAGGTACCTTCCGGTACTAGCTTGACAAATTGTGTTCGCACGGGCCATATAAAACCTGATACGAACTTGAGCAGAAGATAAAATTCCGAATAACGTCAGAGATAGGTTGAACCGTGAGGCAACTTTAATTCAATTTTTGTGGTCGAAACATTGTCACCCATCTGCTGAGTACACAAACGTTGGATTTATATATTACGCGATATTCCTGACGATAGACATGATTGTCACCTTAAATACAGTTATTTTCTTACTTTTTAAAAACTTTATGCAGCTAATGGCAATACATTTTGTTCACAAATTGTTCTATTTTGTTTAATGTGCCACGATTCTGGCAATAAAACCAAATTTCTGCAACAAATTCTGATGATCTTATCTACTGGCGATGCGCCAGCCTAGCATTTTCTCATGCCAATATTCCTTACGACCCACTTCGTACTTTTAGGTACTTTAGGCCTATTCGTAGGCCTACTAAGACAGTTTGTGTTTTTTTTTGTTTTTGTTACGCCGTTAAGAATTAAGCATCAACAAAGTGAGGGAGAGACGCTGGGCAAATGTGTTTCACTTCGAGTCAGAGCACAGAGCCAAACACAGCAGATAAAAAAATACGTTCGTGATAACAAGACGACGTCGCACTTTCACCAAGCCATGAATATATCTATTCTAAAACAGGGGTCCATAGGCCTGTTGGTTGGTGAAAGGGGGCGAGGAGGAACCGGGGGTGGAGGCTTGTGCATTCTTTATTCTTCTCACCCCTCCCACTCCCACCAAGGTCGGCATTTGATGGAATCAGTGTTAGTAAAAATGCGAGTTTATTTTTTCTGACCGTTGCTATGGCAACGCCAATGGAGCACTTGGTAACGAAACATCGCAATTGTTGTGGCTTGCATTCGCGAAATCGGAGCTTTAGCTATTTTTTCCACCCCAAAATTGATGGACACTAAGGCTCTATCACGAGCGTACACGCACACCGTGTTCAGATTACGGGTGGGAAAAACTGCATATTTTCTATATCCGGATGCTGAGATTGCAAAGTCGTGCGTTCGTCAAACTTGTACTAACTGAAAAGCCCCACCTAGTCAAACGCGTAATAGCCTTTGCGCTGGGTTACCACAATTTAATATCGGGAATTCCATTTTTATGAGCTGAACAAATTTATCGTAAAAGAGAACAGATATGTTGTCAAATTTATTCTGAAGTGCATTCGAAAATAGCCTTTGCGCTGGGTTACCACAATTTAATATCGTGAATTCCGTTTTTATGTGCTGAACACATTTATCGTAACAGAGAACAAACATGTTGTCAAATTTATTCTGAAGTGCATTCGAAATGTAAATGAATGATGGAATGGTCCTATTGTCTGACGCTTCAACATGCTCAACATGCGATTATGCTCTCAGTTTAAAATGTTCTTTTGTGACCACCGAAACCATTTAAATTGTCATCACACTTTATCATAACCTTATTTCATTTATTAAACTGCAAGAACTGTGTATTCAAGTATTGGTTGATATAATGTTTAATGCATAGCTGGTGATTCATTGGTTCTAAAATATCCCCAGTATAATTCTCAATGCATTTATCTAGATTGCCAAAGTTTATTGGTCTACCTGTGCATTTGTTCTATCATTACCGAGTTACATGTATATAGTGCATGTACATTTTATACGAGTAGTGCGAGCGTATATACCTATAATCTAAAAAAGAATGTAAGTAACTTGGCTATAGTGCTCATGCCGTCCGATATTAAAATTAGTCCGCATGACGGCGTTCTCTTTCTATTTGTTCGGAATGAGCAGAAACCCTACCATTTTGAACATCGGAAAGCGCAAGCTGGAAAGAAAATTTGTCCCATAATTCATTTTCGAACCCAACCTCCACTATGCTAATAACTGCGTTTTAAAGCGCATTAGACTTGGAGACCGCCGCATATGGCTTCGGTATGCCGTGCATGTAATCGGTTTGCGAGGTATACGTATACGTGCTCATTTGCTGCACAGTATACATGTATATAGGCCTAAATAGGTACTGTATATAGTCTTTTTCGAAGATTACAATATGTTCGGCGTATATGCAGAGAATCCATATGTAACGTGGCCCCGGCATTTTCGTCGGCTGTATTATGCAACCAGACTGATTGAATTTTATTGCGAAGTAAGCAGAATCGCGTGCTTTGATATCTTATGTGTTTTTGTTTTTGGAGACTTATTCTGGAGAACGTCAGAAGCAGTCGTATATCCTCCAGACTCGTTTGTATCGTATAGTCTGAATATTTTAAATTTGAACCAATAGTCGTTCACACCCTTTTGCTTCTTCCCGTCAAGTCACCCCCAGCAATTTCGAGGTTCTGTTTAAAGTCGGTGAATTGAACTCTCGTTCTCATTCGGGAAATATGGAAACGTAGACCCGCCGCGACTATCTCTTTCGTTAGATTGACGCACCAGGAACGTAATTTTAAATGAACGTATTAAGAGAAATTTCGATCCCGGGGCACTGGACGTGCCCCTCGCATAGTAACCTAAGCACCATGAGGGGTACAGAACGCCTGTAGTGCGGTTGACTACAGTTGATTGGAATTTTTAAAAATTGCATTCAAAATTGAAAATGGTTTTTTTTGCCACAACCTCATTTTACGAAGATTTTCATTTAAGAGGGTTTTCGTAATCAGGTCGTGTGCGATTCGAGATTTAGTTCGTCAGAAACGCGCTGTTAGTTTGCTGACGTCGAAAGTTCCCCCTGAATGCGGCTTTTTGCCAAACATCCGCGCTATCCAATTTAACACCAGTTAGGCTGACTAGCGCACTTTCTCTATTCGCGATTACAATCAGCTGAGGTCGTCGTCCATGTGAACGGACTGAAACTAGATTCGTTGAATTAACTAACCTCTGTACAACCGTGTAAAACGCGGAGAAAATTATGTTTCACTACAAGCATTCCAGAAAATTAAATAAAGAAAAATAATAATAAAACGAAAATAAAATCTCGTTCCGCATAGCTGGCTAAAAAAAAAGCCATTATCGAAGAAGCATTCACTTTTTTCTTCGACGCCAGCGGGGATCTTCTTTATTTTTTTCTGCCTCTTCGCTTTTTGCCTATTGAGTTTTTTTTTACCCCAGGTGGCGACCAATGCCACCAGCTTCAAACCTAAACAAATCATCATAGTCGGCATCTCCAAGATGTCCCCCCTCCATCCTCCACTTGATATTCTCGCCCTGACGCTCATAAGGATTGGCTGCGGACAGATGGGCCCCACTGATCAGTCTACATAAAACCATCTGCTCATGGTTTGAACAACTTTGACAATCCAAAAACTCATTGTTCGATTGTGAATCATAGTTATAACACAAAACATGTCTTGACATTATCAATAATTATTAAGTATATTTTCACCTGGTGCATGTTTGTTGACATGAAAATATATAACTGCTTACATACAAAAAATATGTCAGGAGTTTTTACCTGGATAATTTTACTTTCGCCATACAGAATGTTTTAGTGGAATGTTCTGCAGAAGTTTTATTTTGAATTATGCTATCTGAGGTAATGGAGATTCATGAATATCTTTCTCTGGTCAGAGGACAATTAACAGGATCTATGCAAAACGTAACATGCCAAATCTGTTTGCCGATGAATCGTTTGCCGTAACTTGGCGACTTTCCCCCGCGAGTTTCGTGCGTTTCTGTCGTCAACACAGCCGTAACTAGGGATGCACCTGGGATGCTGCGTCTCGTCTATACACGGAACTCCAGACTATGTGTATACGAATCGCGGGCCCCGTAATGCAAACGAATCCATTATTCATGCCGAGTGGATTTGCCGGCTAAAATGAATGTTTGAAGGCAGTATTGATACAAACTGGAGACGAGTTCGAATTGCGGCAGCTCGAAGATGTTTGGTTGAGGAGATGTGTTGCTTCTCTATCCCGGTCTCTCCGGTTCCCATACCACGTGTGGCGCGCTCCTGATGGGGTAGCTCTGTACTCGGCGACCCCCGCATAGACGTCTCCAGAAACCGAACAGAATAGGCCAAAAAAAATCGGGCCTGTATATTCTAAGATGGATTTGGTTCTGTGCGAATAACAAATGTCTTGACAGGCGCAGCTGAAAGCAGCGAAAAGTGTTTAGCGAAGTGGTGTGTCGAAAAGCGGACTAATTTACACTCGGCCACCGTCTACCGCTTCCGACTGTGAATGTAGGTGGCGCTCCATCTACATATGGAACACGGAGGTTCTCTGCAACGCGCGCACATCTCGTATGGATTTTAGTAAGCGATGCCTGGACTTCTGGTTTGCTGTCAGATTCTTTGTGAACCCCCCGGTTTTGCAGAAAGCTGGGAAACCAAGTCGAATAAATTTGCATTAAACTATTTGCACGAACAGTCTAGTCGTCTCTGCCATTCGTTAGCCCATCCGTGTGGTTCTGAGCCTTTTGACTTTGACTACATGCATTTATAAACTGCATCGAATTTCGAAAAGAGCTTTTAGGATTGCGCTTAGTTCATAACTTACTTAAACCCATTCACGTTGTGCTAGTTGCGCGTTATGACTAGCTGGCGCTTGAAGTATCATGTGATTTAGGAATCGATGCCTGTTACGTTTGGCCGCTGGTGGCGCTTTGTAAAACTTCTAAAAATTGAAAGATATTTTAGTCGAAGTAATGGAACTTTATTCTTTAGCAACGTTGAAATAACGTTATTTTTTTGCTCCATCCATGGGCAAGGCAATGTGAATGTCGCCCTATTTTTCTTGACCATTACAATGTCGTCAACTATGGTTGCTCGTACTTCACCTCAAACCTCGTTTTATATTGGTCACCTTGACCTCGGTAACATCGAAACTTTTATAGTTTTCCATCTCGCAGCACCGCAAGCAATGAATGTTGCGTGATTCGCAGTCGTTATGCGCGGAAACTGTTGTCTGGATTTTTTTTCCGACTATGGCAAAAGAAAAATGGGCGCCCGGGCTATATGTAACGGTGAGGGTTAATCGGCCGTCTTTTTTCCGGCTTTCACTCACGACAAAGCCGATACGTCGGAGGCAGGGCCCGGTTTCTAATTTTGGATGGCCGTAAAAATAAAAAGAGACGGCCCGTCTCTGGCGTTCGGGGGCATGCCATTCATTTGTGTACTGGCGCGGGAGCGGTTTTGAACGGCGGAGAGTTTTGCTTTTTTGCCCGTGGTCCTGTTTGAATAATGCGCCGCTGTTGCCAGCGAATTGGCCTCTATCCAAATTTAAAATTGTTGCAGGGAATAATAATAATATACGTGACGTGAACGCGGGTGTCTATATGTACTGTACATAATACGCACGTATACGCTGTATATACATACGTAGACACGGAAATGGGGGGGTGTATCAAAACGCTTGTAGGAGATGGTCTGTGCGTTTGTGGACGCATTTAATCGGCCTGTCTATTGGGCCGAGACGTGCATGCTCAGCGGTGAGCCTCACGCGAATGCCGACTGTCGACGTTAATTGAGATTAATCTCTGCGTGAGACCACGGTCGATTATCTAGGCCTAAAAAGGGTTGTGTGTGTGCGTGTGTGTGTACATTAGCAGAGTACACCCGCCATTACTTACCACTTAATTTTAGAGACATGCAACCATCCCCTAAATTGGACTATGCTTTTCAAAACTTTTGAATCTTGTTAAAATGTCATGTTCTAAGATGCTTGTGTCCTTTGCTGATCATTGCTCTTATGAAATAACGTTCCTACTTTATTTAAGAAATGTTTTCGAATGGAAGCCGATGTATTATTGCTCTATTTTTATTAGAATCTCGTAAATATATAGGCTACGGTTGACGATCGGTGCACCATGGATATCTGATGTTCTCTATTTTGTGGGGCCTTGCCCCAGTTTCCCGAGAGGCTTCATTAGTAATCGAATGCAGTTCTATTGGGGCGCTATTCAAATCAACTTGAGCAATGGCAACGTGCTGTGCGACCGATGCACATTTCTTGGGTGTTTGGTTGCTTATTTATCCTTTCACTTTGTTGACTCCGTGTGTGCGTGTTCGCCGCTCGCCTTTTGTCACTTCTGATCCGGCTCGGCCACATTTCGCGCGCTGAATCGCGAAGCCAATCGCCGGGTTCATTCAGTCTGAGTTCCGCCGGTCTATACGAGGCAATCAGCTGAAATTCCCCATACGCCGGGTTTCATCGATGCGCACGATCGTATATGTATGTATTGCAATACATGTATACTGTCGTGTTTTTAGGTAACGTACCTCGTGAACTTCTTTTATGCCTCTCAAATACCTTTCAAAAGAAAAACTCCAATAATAAAGAGTACTCAACAAATGAAGTTTCCATGATAAACAGTATTTTATTCGAGGCTTGTGTAAAC